>JABRWK010000326.1:54965-68203 GCA_013372445.1 Hypothenemus hampei | reverse complement strand
GACGTTTTATAACCGCCTGTAGAAAAAAGTACTTTTTATCAAACATACTGTTCTTACCTTTTATCAATTTTATTTAATTAATACGGAGTTTAATTAACAATGATGAAATAACATTTAATAAAATAACATTTTTGAAGATTTTTGAAAAAACGTGATCATACTATACATATTATATTTCAAAAACATTGAAAAATGTTACTTTATTGTGTTATTTATTATTTTATAAAATGCTACTTGGTCATTGTTAATTAAAGCCCGGATTAACTAAATAAAATCCTCAAAGGTGAGAAAAATGTTTATGATAAAATAAACTTTTATGGTGCGCTGAAAGTGAAATTACTTGAAATTTACACTGTTTCAATTTTCGCTACACCATGATTTTTTATGAGGCCACGAAAAATGAAACATGAGATATGTATCTAGTTTATACTGTAAGTAGAATTTATTATTCTTGTCCATAGATTTCAATATTTAATTTTTACTATAAAACCGGAATAAAAACAAAAATTTTTAAATTGACTGACTAATTAAAATTGAAAATATAAACGAAATAAACTATTTATTTTGCCACTATATTTCTCCGAAATTATTAATGTTTCAAGAAAAACGCAGAATCTTAATATCGTAGTGCCATAAATCTGTCTGTAATATTCTTTTGTAGAGTATTTTGATCTTTAGATATTACACAGAATATTTTCGTAATTTCCTATATCGTCTATTTTCTGCAATAACCACATAATTCAGAACCAAGAATATTGAAGTTAGGTATATGTATCTGCAAATAAAAGAATATTTTCTCATCTTTTTTAAAACAAATCAAAGTACATTTATTATATCAATGGTTAGTTAGTTACTTAGTTGATTACTATAATTGGTTAATATACGAATGTAATTCATGAAAAGTGTTTTGCATCTGAATAATAGTTATTCTTGATTTAAATTGCGTTTATTTGGAAATAATGATTTTCTGTAAATATTATTGTATTGTATTTTAATTAAGATATTGTTGCAGCAAATAAGTGATATGAGTGCTTATGATTTCTGCGTGTAACTTTTTTCCAGTAGACATTTGAGTTTCAGAATATATAAATCTATTGTGTTGAAGTGTTAATATAATAAGTAAAATGCAAATTAATTCTATTAATTATTTCCTAAAAACTGCTTAGTCAGTAACTTTTCTTATAAATATAAATTAAATGCTATTTCCTAGTGCATCATCAAAAATTAACTCAAAAACCTGTCATCCTTTTTATTTAATTCAAGTTTCTCAGAAAAAATCATCATAGGATAGATGGCATTCAAATAACAGAGAAATTTAGAATTTAAAAATTATGACTATATTTTAATCCGATTATTTGTCACCTATTTTTATTTAGCTAAAGAGTATACAAAGTGTCCAAGATGAAATAGAACACCTTATTAACTATTGAGATATGGAGGCTATTGAGTTCGGACAAAAACTGTCTTATATAATTTTTCAAGAGCTTTTGAAAAGTAAAGTTTAAATTTCTGCAATGTTGCTGCTTCGTTAAAGTTTTAATCCCACTACGTATTTAAAAAAAAACGTTCCTTTATTTATATATATTTTTCCAAATCACTTGATAGTTTTTTTTTATTAAAATCGCTTGGCAAATAAAGCGGCATCAAGTGCGTCCCATATTGCCATCTCAAGTAACAACGTAATATCATCACCATTTTAAAAAGTTTTTACTAAATTTTAACTCACGAATATTTAACGAGAGCTCAACTCACTGAAATTTCCGTAACTTACCAAATATAAAGGATCCATGCAAAGAGTTAAACCCAAAAAGATTAAAATTGAAGATATTGCCTTCTTAGTGCGGCAGTATAAACCCTCTACAATATTTCGCATGGTGATAGGCTTCTCACTATGGTTCAAAAAAAATTAAATTTGACCCTAGTAAAAATGTGTTTTCTTAAAATTATGAAACAGTACATTGTATGTACTTTAATTTTTTTTCGAGTCTACAAAGTAATGATTTTGAGATTTTTTTTCTAATTCTGTTCTAAAGACCAACTAAAAAAATTGATTATAGAATTAATTTCAGAAATAATATTGAAAAGTATCTACCCTTTAATTAGAATTTTTTTTGTACTTTCTCATAACATTTTTAAATACGATGAAATGTTTTTAAAACCAATTTCATTTTAAAATCAAATGTTTACAACAGCTCAAAGTTAACATTTGCAACAACATAACATTGTAGGTACTCTCAAATGAAAGAACAATCGGTTCAATATAGCTACTCTAAATTTTAGGGACTAGTTCATTTCAATTTTTAAGAAATCAACTCTCCGATTTATTTGATGATGTTAATATAGGGTTAAACTTGTTAAACGAAACTTGTTTTGTATGTCATGCTCTACTAGTAATGTTCCAACATTTGAAAAGCACTTCTTCTGTATACGATTGGTTGATCACACCAACCATCTGATTTAAATCTCGTAGACTTTATCAGTTAGAGATACCTGAAAGAAAAAATAATACAACTAATTTAGAACAAGTTAGGAAATAAACCAAGTAGATTATATTTCTTTAAAAATAGGATTTATAGGCAAGTGCTAAACATGTTTAAAATAGCACAGATCATATTGAAAATTTCCTTTGCTTTTGAATTTTTTAATAATGCTTTTTTTTTAAGAGTAGATACTGTATTTTTTAGTAATACCAAGTAAGTTGAGCAACTTGATTTTGAAATAAAAGTGATTTCACTTATTAGATTACCTACTATTTTATTCATTATGACTTGAAATTTGTTTACAAACATGCAGTTTTTTAAATTAACAAGAAGTAATAAGGAGCTTTGTCAATAAGACACTTCACTGGCCAAAGTTGTAATGCAATCAGAAGAAAAGTATGATTATAAACTTCAGAGGAAAAAGGTGGAAGTCATCTTTTTCCAAAAATAACTTTCTGAAAAATCGGTAGGCTTTTATCATTATTATAATCAATTTTGAAAGGTTGGAGAAAAATAATTTGATATGTAAGTTACATGCATATTTAAAATTGACATACTACAAGGAAAGCATGTGGTATGTCAAGCGATGCACGCGAAAAAACGTGTGAAGTCTAAATAAAAAAAAGTTTAAATTTTAGGATTTATATAAGTTAAAAAAGCTTTGCATGCTACATTCTCAAGATTTTTTTAAAAATTTTACTCACACAACATGGTAACACTTTGCAATAATGTTTTTTGAGAGTTTTATAGCTTTTGACAGCTGCTTCTTATAATTTCTATTAATGTAAAACATTAGATGATTTACGTATTAAGAAATAAAAGTTTACTTTCTTTCAGACAAATGAATGCTTAAATTAAGAAACTTTTGTTATAGAAAAATGCGATTAAAAGAATGTTAAAAATGCAATGGAAAATCGGATCATGTTCGAGCGTACTTAACACGTTTTTTCGTTCTAAAGCCTGGCATTAGCCGTTTTAGGATGTGAGGAAAAAGACAATTAAATTTTAAAAAAGGGATACTATACTGACCAATTAAAATAAACCTAACGATATATTCATCTTAATTCCAAAGGTTTGTATCGAAATTCAGTTCTTCTGTAAAAAATGATTTGACATGTTTTTTCCCTGTAGTCTTCAATTATAATTATTTTTGTGATAAAAATTTATTAAATATTTTTGAACATATTTTTTTAAATCAATAATTGGCTTCTTCAGTACTTATAAACATATAGGTATACAAGTATATGTAATTGAAAAACAAAATAAAGGACCTCCTAAACTAGTTTGTTTGATGTTTGGATAAACTAACATAAGGTGACAATATCTTGAAATCCGTGATAATTTTACTTATGGTTAAATTATTATGAGGCATTCTGTTGTCAGATAAATAAGACCTAGATAACGTTTTTTAAATCTAGGTTTCTTTGATATAGTTTTTTTTAGTTCAGGAGCATAGATAGAGAAAAGTTTACTTCATTGACGTTTTTTTTATCATTAGTTAGTTTTCTTGAATCATCATTCCAAGTTCGGAGGGGGAAATAGTTTCAGAAAGAAAAAGTGAGAATTTTTGTGGATGAACCTCATTTGATATTCTATTTCCTGAAATGTTGAGTTTGAAATGACATGTATTTTCTTGATAGAATGTTATTTTTTACTCTGAGAACGATCGTTTATTTTTTGAAAACATTCATAACTACATACTTCAATAGTATAATACCTTTCAATATTCTATGATTTGCAAGTTAAACCATACGGACTTCTTCAGTCGTTCTGAGAATATTTGCTTCCTTCGCCCCTATTTTTTTAAATAGTATGTGACAAATTTGTATGTCAGGAGCAAAAGATGTACTTGTGTCCTCAACAATAGTCTTAATTAAAACAATCTGCCTTTTTTCAATTTTTGTGGATATGCGCAAGGTTGTCTACTGACACACCTATTACTGAAACTAAATTATAGATGTATTTAGCAACATTTACAATTACGACGCTCTTGAAGTTTTTACCAAACAATGTGAACTTTGCTTATATTTAGTTATGTAGAAGACACCTTGAAAACAGAGTACGGCAAAGAAGAGTCTAATTTATGATTACAGATTACAGACTACCGAATGTGTTTGCCATGCTACTAACTCAATAGACTAATTTTAATCTATTCACAAGGCATTAATAATTAATAATTATTAGTGACTTAAAACACTAAGTTATTATAATTGATCAATCACCTTGTTAGTGATTAGTCACTTTATTGCAAAAAGTGTCTAACCACTAACATAATATAAAAATAATATACCATCAATGAGCACGTTGAGTCATTTTTTTAATGAACATTGTAAACATAAAATTTGAAATGTTAGGTGGTCATAAATCAATGATTCAACAAATCATCAATGATTAGTTGTTGATTTAATTGCTACTAACAGTCCGCCAATCTTCAAATCTGTAAATAATTGGTCAATTTTGCCCTAATTTCGTTGAATAACGTGCATAGAAGAATCAGTTTCGAATACATTTAAAAATGTAACGATTTTATTGAAACTATTTTCCTAGAAAGATTGTGATAATCTTATTTTATTTTCAGTTTAAACGTTCGACTGATGATACCGTGACTATTCGAGGTCCATACAATGCGGACAAAGACTCAAAATACGTAGAACTAGTACTAGTCGTAGACAATAGGGAATTTAAAGAATTGGGAGAAAACGAGAGGAGAGTCATAGACCATTGCAAGAACATAGCAAATATTATTAATGGGGTATATAGTAATCTACTTGTTATTTCATATTTTAATGGTAACATTACAGCTTTATTCTCCTCTAAACATATTTATCGCCTTAGTGGGAGTGGT
The DNA here is from genome assembly GCA_013372445.1 of Hypothenemus hampei. NCBI lineage: Eukaryota > Metazoa > Arthropoda > Insecta > Coleoptera > Curculionidae > Hypothenemus > Hypothenemus hampei. Next base: position 62,878 of record JABRWK010000326.1, on the reverse strand, counting down.
AATATGGAGCGAACACGACGAAATAACTTTTTCCACTGATGGCGACGCCACACTGACAAGTTTTTTACATTACAGAAAAGAAAAACTTATTCTTGAACATCCGAATGACAATGCTCAACTACTAACGTAAGTAAATATAAACAAGTATTTTATAAAGAAAGCAATTAAGTGATCATTTACTTTAGAAAATTCGGGTTTGACCAAGGCGTTGTTGGGAAGGCTTTGAAGGGACCCATTTGTACATACGAATACTCAGGGGGAGTTAATAACGATCATTCTCCGGTTGTTGGATTGGTTGCTACAACTATCGCTCACGAGATGGGTCATAATTTTGGTAAATGTTCCATTTTTATGTATTATTCGCTGGTGTCAATTAGGACATTGTCAAAGTTATTGCATTTAGACGCTGTTTAAAATCATTAAAAACAAACAAGTATCAATTAATGATAAGAATCACCATTAAAGAAAAATTGTTTCAGGTATGGAACATGACACAGTCGATTGTAAATGTCCAGATGAACGTTGCATAATGGCGCCAAGTAGCTCAGCAGTGGCTCCCACACATTGGTCATCTTGTAGTTTAAACTTTCTTCTTCTCGCTTTTACTCATGGCATGGATTACTGTTTGAAAAATAAGCCGGAATCTTTGTTCGACAGTCCAGTATGCGGTAATGGATTTTTGGAGCCAGGAGAGCAATGCGATTGTGGTCTACCCGAACACTGCGTAAATCCTTGTTGTAATGCGTCTACTTGTTCGCTATTTAACAATGCGAGTTGCGCTACTGGAGAATGTTGTGATTTAAATGTGAGTGAACATTTTGTTTGTTTGTTTATTTCCTTTTATATACATACTATTGTTGTTTTAGACATGCAAACCAAAAAATGCAGGCACTATGTGTAGATCGGCCGATTATGAATGTGATTTACCCGAATACTGCACAGGCCATTCTGAGTTTTGCCCACCTGATATTTTTAAAATGGACACTGAGGAATGTGATGATGGTAAAGCATTTTGCTATCATGGGTTTTGCAGAACCAGGTACATATAGAGAGTTTTAATTTTAATTTTTTAACTGAAACTGAAAGATGAAGAGTGATGAATTTATTAACCATTTGATGCACAATTTTTTTTTTATGGATTTCGGTAAACACAACGTAAACATAAATGTAACATAAACTGCTTTAATATATTTGAATAAACACAATTTACCAACAAACGTAATGTGTAAGGAGCTGTAATATTTGATTGAACCCCATCAAATCATCACCAGATGCCCGTGAAGTTCACGGTTTTTGTACAACTCTCCATTTAAACGCCGCTTGTGTGTGTCATGGGCCCATGTATTAAGGGTTAAATAATATTACTGTATGCTCAATTCAAATAAGCTGAGCTTATTTGGGCTTTATAATTTAACTATTAAAAATTTGTTCCTGTGCGTCAAGTATAAAGTTTTTTTTTAATGGGTATGTTCTATTTGCCTTATATTTAATTGTTTGTATTTGTAGAACGGATCAGTGCAAATTACTTTGGGGTGAAACTGGCACCTCAAGTGACGATCAATGTTACAACATGAACACAAAAGGAAACCGACACGGGAATTGCGGCTACAATAAATTCAACCAATCCTTTACGAAATGCGCCAACGAGTAAGTTAAATTAAAGAATCACAATATAGCGATACATTGTCGTTATTTTATTAGGAGTGTGTTATGTGGAATGCTCCATTGCAAACACCTCAATGAACGTCTCGAATTCGGCATGGAATCAGTGGCGATTTTGTCGCATAGCTTTATCAATAAAAAAGGTTCAATTATCCCTTGTCGTACTGCTATTGTCGACTTGGGAACTAATCAAATTGATCCTGGATTGACACCAGATGGTGCCAAGTGCGGCGATGGAAAAGTAAAATTATTTGACAAAGATAAAAATATTATGTTTGAAAATTTGCTATTTTGTAGATGTGCGTTAATCAGCAATGCATGGAAGTATTGAGCTTAAGAAAACAGACACCTTCATGTGACAATGACTGTAATGGCAATGGGTGGTGTAATAGTAAAGGCCACTGTCATTGTAAAGACGGTTTTGCGCCACCTTCTTGCGAATATCCTGGCCCTGGAGGGTCAGAAGACAGTGGTCCAGCATCCGATCCAAATGGTAGGTTTTCAAAAAAAGGATATTTAAGGGTAATTTAATTGATAATTATCTTTTTAGCTCATCGAGGAATAGTGACAGCTTTATTCATCATATTCTTAGGAGTAGTTCCAATGTTGGCAATCGTGGCGATTCTTATGTTCTATGCAAAATACAATTTGAAATTATGCTGGCAAAAATCTCCTTCAACAACGTACGTAAGGAACAAGTATTTTCGGCATGTGCCTGTTGATGTTTCTTCATTATTTAATCAGTCTTCTAATAACCATTCAAGTCGACCCAGTAGAAATATCGAAATTTGTCAAACAACACTAGTTTCTACCACTAACACCGATATTATTGCTAGAAGTAACACTATAACTGATGATACACGATTTGGAAATAGGGTTTATAATAAATTGTCGGAAAATTTTAGTGTGAATAATAGTTTGGTAACTCCTAAAAGATTTTCATTAAAAAGTTTGAAAAATTTCACTTTTAATAATACTGAATTGCAAAATATTACTCGAGTACAATATGAAAAAAAGGTTCCACCGTCTCCCAATATTGCTTTAAATTCCGCAAATAGATCGTCAATTCGACATATTTTTAATTGTAACAATAGTATTGAACTTCCACGTAATGCACTAGACCAGGCTTAAGTGCCTTAAGTTAAAAGTGGGAAATTTTCAAAATATTTTATTTTTATTAAAAAAATAAAACAGTATTCATATAAAATCATTTAGCTTTAATTTATTTTAATTGAATGTCCTGCCTTAGTTTTACCATTTTATTATACTTTTTTAAGAACGACGCTTATTTTGAACTGCTCTTATTTTACATTTTTCTTGCCTTTTTCATTTGTTTAATATAACCTCTATAGGATAAAATGGTTTTCTATTTTGACCTGAAATGTATATTTTCCTTGGTGTTTCAAATTTAACAATTTAGTAACGTCTTAATAAGTAAGTAGTTTCTTTGTATTTAATACGCTTTTTACATATAAAATGCTAATTTAAATTTACTTGAATTTGCTTTTGAACATGCGCCATAACAGTTCATCGATTTTGCTTGCGTCATATACAAAAACAGATCACTAACCTCTAACAGGCAATTCATATGTTATTAAATAATTTATAATAGTTCCCATGCCATAATTAAGAAAACAATGATGCAATTCATTATTTGCTTCAGGCAAGTAGTCAAGGAAAATATTAAGCCTTGGTTTGCTTACCAAAAACGCTGTACATTCATTCAAATAAAATTTTTCTGCTATAGATCCAAATCACCTGGAAAATCAAGAGGACCACCTTTTCCTTCGGACAGTTTGACCAAAAGGAACGAGGCAAATCATTCATTGTTACACGAGGATTCTCCTCCACCATCGTCAGGCCTCGAAAATGGTTTTATAGGCAATTTCAAAGGCTTCAGTATAACTCCGATAAAAAAGGAAGCAGAACCCATTCGTGCTGCCCCGCCCGCACCACCGCCCCCTGCACGGAATATTGGTGATTCAGGAAACATTTCGAACTACCAAAAACCACCACCGCCAGTCCCAAAAGTTCCCATTTCGAATTTGTTGACGAAACCTGTACAAAAAATGAATTCGTTTAAAAAAAGCGCTTTTATGAATGTGATGAAGAGCACTAATACAGCTGCCACGGCGCCAGTTACGCCAGCAAATGTTGTTAGACCAGTCATTTCATCTCCTGTGCTGGAGAGCTCCACTTCCAATGCAAAAGAGTTAATGTCGCCTTTAAGAAACGCCCCAAAAGTGCCCTTAAGACCGGCTCCTACAGTTCCCCAAGCTAATAATGACAGACCTTTGTCTAATTCAGAAGTACCTGCAGTTGTTTCATCTGAACCAAAAAAAGAAACTACTTCAATTATAGGTTCGGGTACAATAAATCGTATAGCGTCATTTTTAAAACCTCCTGATAAAAAAATGACTAATAACACTTTACCAAAACCTACCCAAGTTAAAGCTCAGAAGGTCTTAGACAAAGAAATTTTAAGAACATTGAAGATTTCAGATCCAGTCCCTCAAACAGAAATTAACATTGCAGCCATCCCGGTAGACGCAGCAGCAAAGAAAGCCGTAGTAATGCGGGCCCAAAGCATGAGAACTACTTTAAAACCAAAAGAACGCCCTAACATCCAAACTTTTGGCTCGATGAGACAACCGGCTGGGTATAAGAGACCTTTGAGTATTCCTCATTGTGTCCGACCGAAAAGTCCTCCGCCTCCAGCCCCGATAAACGCCAAATCTATAGATCGGCTTGACAGTAGTAAAACTAATCAGTATGACGATTGTTTAAATGAAACCGTAGCGCCATTGGCCAGTTTAAGTGAAGAGAACAGCCCTATCAGTGACAATATTTATGCGGTCATTGATGAGAATCCGTCTCCAGAAAAAGGAAAAAGTAGAGATGATGGTCTAGGATTGCTTGGAGAAATTGTTTCGGAGATTCAGAATCGCAACTTTGATTCCATATATTCAACCTCCACCTTGAATAGAAAAAAGAAAGAAAGTGGTGAACAAATAGATAATTGTTCCGAATATGTTAACACTATACCTACTTATCGGGAAAACGAATACAGTAACATGAATAGTAATTTAAAATCGAACGCCAGCACAACTTCTTCAAGCAGTTACATTTTACCGTCAGCTATAAATGTACCTGTTAAAGAAAAAGGAAAAAACGAAGTGAAACCTTTACTGAGCTCTTTCAGAAAAGATGCGTCTACTAAACCATTTTCAAACAGTTCAGCTGTGCATTTTATTGAAAATAAGAAATCGCCTACCAATACATCGTCATCTATAATGAAAACTACTTTAAAAAATTCAACAGTTACTCCATCAAACAATTTACGAACACGAAAACCCTCACCTACCAGACCACTATCACAGTCATCACACCGTTCAATAACCAACAGTCCAGACTTGGTAACCAGTTGTAATACAACAACAACCACTACGAAAACTCCAGATGTCTTAAATAATAGTGATGGTGGAAGTAATAGTAATTCAGTGACTAAGAAGCCTTCATTAACAACAAAACCAACAATTAATAGTCAAAAGCCAGTATTAAGAACTGGCAATACCGGCCGTTCAGTGAGCTTTAAAAGCCCCCAAGATAAGAAGGATGTAAAACCACCCGTGGCCGCTAAAATTGTGAAAACAAATATTTCAGATGTAAATAATAAAACTGCTTCGAGCGGAGTGAATAAGGCTGCTAGATCGAACTCGAACGTTGCAAGTTTACAACAAAAATTCGAGATAAAGAATAGCAATGTTAATAAATCGAAGTCTTGAATCAAAACTAGGTTTTTAAGTATTTATTTTTCGAAGACTGTTAACTAATTTCTATTATGTATCTTTTTCTTGTAACTAATAATTGACTTACTATCGAAATATGTAGGTATATAGAATTGTGATCTCAGTTATCTTTATATGATTATTGTCACGATTGAATTTTGTGTTTTTAAGAAATCGAATGTATTGATTTATTTTATATGATTTCAATGAAATTTTTGTTCTTTTGTTTTGACAGACAATCATGGATGGTCATGGACGTTTAATGATAAAGTAAACAATATATATTTAAGGATAAATTTAAGTATTTTGTTATTTGTAAATGAACCAAAGATAATTATTATTGATGTCATTCAAAATGACTGCATAATTGTAATATATATTTATTCTTTAATTGATTGTTGTTGTATTTTGTTTCTAAGTAGTTTTAATAAGTTAAAACCCGTTGTACCATTATTTCCTTTACTGGATATTTCTACTTTTAATGCAAAACAGGGGTTGTGTACTTTAAGACATACGAAAAATTGGTCTTTAATTTGTTAAGAACAAAAAATAAAAAATTTATAAAATATCCGGTAATACAACAGATAAGAAATAGTAAGTAGACTTAGCAAACGTAAAAATATCTCGCAGGATTTAGAACTTTGATGTTGAAAGTATATGAATGAAACTGGAAATATGATTTGTTAATGAAAGAGGTTATAAAGCTAATCCAAATGGGAAGCTCTATTGAGTAACATTTAAACCAATGGCCCATTCTATCAACTCTCGAGTTAAGCCACACTAGTAATGTGAATCGCAGTTCGTGAGATCCTTGAAACCTTCGTATAATTCTTGGATCCCAATCTTCAGCAATTCATTGTAATACCATGGTCTCTCTCCGCAATTGAGAGGCCAAAGTGCAGACAGCTCAAGCCATATTCTAGTATGACTCAATATGCAGCATCCTTTTTCCGAACGCTTCCAGTCTTTTTATCTTAAAAAAGCCCGTAGGGTAGAAATAAGGCGTCCATTCCGAGAGTCGATGTAGTTCATAACACTTCAATGATGCTTAAAAAGGCAAATCTCGGACGGTTCGTTGATTTGTTTCTGTAAGTGACCTTCATCATGGCTGCTCACCATATATGCTCCCATACCTGTTAACGGCGTCGTTACTGTTATATGGAACCAGAATGTTATCTCGTTAAGTCACTAAACCAGATTGAATGGGATTTCACAAATCCAGAACCCGAAATGTTCTTTCGCATCTATGCTTTTTTCCATATTAGGTTGGCAGCCAGAACTACCTTTAGGCATTTTATCGACTTTTTAAAGTTGAACTCGAAGTTAAAGGGTATGAAATTTTTCCAGTCTTTATTTTGTTCGTGAATAATCATTTCGGTCCTATAAATAAACTGTCAAGCCCTGGTCCCTACACCGTTCCAAAAGTTCGTTGCAGCTTTTTAAGAGTGTGTAATAATTTGCTCTTTATAAAGGGTATTTTTTTTTAGGTTTAATTTTTATGCGGCCACCATTTCTTTTAATTACATCTATTTTGACATTTGAATTCACATTTATACTCAGTAAGGCTTGCCATTTTAACATGCATCAACTTACACCAGAACAACTTTTGCAAATTGTGCAAATTTATTTTAAAAATTATTGTTCAAATCGTGAAATTACGTCCATTCTACGGTCGGCACAATCGTCAGTCAGAGCAAGTTATTAACTCAACCATTAAACGTTTTCACACCACGCATACATTAATTGATAACTCGCATCCACAGAGTCGTTAAATTTTTAAATTTAAATTAAAATTTCAGTTACACTTTTTCAACATTATCGCCATTTAATTGGGAAACAAATAAGTAGGTATTCACAACGAGGAACCGACAATTTGCAAACGTTGTTCTGATGTAAGTCTATGCATATTAAAATGGCAAGCCTTACTGAGTATAAATGTGAATTCAAATGTCAAAATGGATGTCATTAAAAGAAATGGTGACCACTTAAAGATTAAACCTCTAAAAAAAACACCCTTTGCAATGGGTTCATCATTCGGGCATGAACACCATCAGTGTTAGGACCTCTTCGAAATCATCCGGTACCAGAATAGCTGTTTACACTGTTGGAGTTTTTATCGCGAACAGTACTGAAAGTAATTGCAACAAATTATCAATAAACTACGTAAGGAATGTTTTATGATAAAGAGTATCAAAAATAAATTGTTACTTAGGAATAGATATTTAATCCAAAAGTATAATAGATTTCCATTTTATCATTTGACTCAATGGCACCCAGATATCCACCCTGCAAAGGATTTGTATACCGACAAAAAACATATAATCGGTTCAATAATATATAATAATATTTGTATATGTATATATTTTACAACTATGTAATTCTAAATCAACAATACGTTAAATAAAAATCGAGCAGAACCAATTGCATTATCAAGATATTAAATATCCAAAATCACCTTAACTA
>JABRWK010000326.1:12643-23756 GCA_013372445.1 Hypothenemus hampei | reverse complement strand
CAGCTGTCGACTTATGTATTCCTAAGAAATCCCCCATGGTTACATAAAAACTTCCCGTGGCCAAAAAACGTAGTGTTAATAATAATTGTTCTCGAGGTTGAATGGCACGACTCGCGTTTATTTGTGTTAGATGCTCCAATTGCTCTTGAATAAGGCCTAAGATTCGAATTACGGTTGGTTTCGATAAACGAAAACGTACAAAAAATTCACTATCGTTCCATTCATTAAAATGATCCGTTCTTTCCCGAATTGTATAATCACGGACAGGGTTGATTACATCGACGAGGTCAAGATCGTCCACAATTTCCACGAAATCTAACAAATCCATTACTTGTCAACGTACAACACTCAAATTCTTATCAAAAATTTAGGTTATCAGATCTAGTTTAAATGCAAACGGATACCTCATCTCTCGATTAACTTAATCGACGCTTATCTTTGTTTAAACTACAAATTAATTTAACTAACAATGAAAAGACGCACTTTTTTTTAAACGTAGGTTAATAGTGTCAGTTAAAGTTAATCTGAGATGAAAAGACCGGCCCTTAAACTAATAATTTAGTGATACTGGTTTTATAAAAAGCTATTTTTCTTAAATTTTTATTATTTAATTATTTTCTTGTTTTTTTTTTATTCCTGATCTGATCCCAGCTTCATAATGATATTAAAAGAAACCTCAAATCTTATACTTTACTAACCCATTTCAATTTTTTGCTCGATTTTGCTCTTCTTCGTATAAAATTTAAACATTTTCTTACTGTATATATACAGGGTGTAACAAAAGTACGGGCCGCTACTTCAGTAGCGTATTCTACACATTAAAATAAGATAAAAGTTTAGATACTTTTTTTTTCTAAATCGCTTCCTAAGAAACTTATGACGATTTAACCCATTTAATCCATTTTATTTTAATAAAGTTGCGAAAAACTATCTAACTCATATTATGCAGTAACAAATGATTCGTAGACAAGCACTGTTAACTTCATAAAGAATAATGGTTAATGTAAGATGATTCACCTGAATATTTAATAATTAAAAAATAACTTAATTAATACCATATAAAATTTTTCCACAAACTGTATGCACTATATAATGTGGCTATAAAATATGTATTAAAAAAATTTAGAGACCTATAGAGTGGGTCAAAAAAGCATTTTTGCGTATACGTGGTCTCTGTTAGTGCATTGCAGGTCTGCCCGTGTACCATGTACCAGGATTTTGGTACAGAAACAAACATCTATGAATATCATTAATAACCTGTATTAAAGAATAACTAACATAAAAAAATTATAACTAAAAGAAGAAAAAAGCATATTGAATAATTTCAGAAAATTAAAAAACTCCACTTAAAAATTAACAATCCTAATTAACTATTCGTCATCTGAATCATCAGAATTGATGTCTTTGCTTATACTATCACTTTGTACATTTGGAGGTTTCAACATCAGTAATGCTTCCTCTGGAAGACGTTCGACACTCTTTCTTTTAATTTTTCTTTTAGTGGTTATTAATGGATTACTACTGATCAACATGAAATTAAATATGTCTTCATTGGTTTTAGATCTATGGCATTTTCTGGAATTATGTTCCCTATATTTTTTAAAATCCTTGTTTCGTGCCTCTTGAGCTTCCTCACTCAACTGGCCTATTGGTAGCTCCACTGAAGATATTATTTCAGGACCGTGGATAAGATATTTGTGCATAGTTGGAGGCATGCAGTACCATGGATAAAGCGATACAAAATATCTGGCAGTGTCATGAACAAACAGTCGAAATTTGTCGATATATATTTCATGACCACTAGCCACAACCACCATCACAGTGTGAATTTTTTTAATTAGTGTTCAATATTGCAATTCGAACATAACAATAAACAGAACGTGCCTAGGTCAATAATTATTTAAAAATTATAACATTGAAAATAATTGCAATTGTCAACAGTTTAATTTTGTTTAAAATTATAGAACGTATAAAAGGTTAAGAATACGAGAATAAAGACAGTATTGAAACGACTATTAATATCTTCATATACTCAACCCCGTATAGTAGAAGTATCAGATAATAAAATATCTGAATTCTATTCATGGTCCTTCGAGCAACTCTAAATTACCAGCAAATATAAGACAACACGCAACATCCAAGTGCGACGATTCAGAAGACAGCCAAGTACAGCAAAATGGAAGCAATAACGGAAGTAAGCAAACAACAAGAAGTCCTAGGACAAGAACTACTTACGAGTATTAACCAACATGAAAAAAGATTCATCAACTCGAAAAAACCTCCAGTACCTCAGTGAAAAACAAAGAAACATTGAAGAAATCTGGTCCAAAATCAGAACAAACAACGCCAAGCTGTTACAAATGAAAACAGAGGAAACCAAAAAAGCGTCATACTACTCCACGGATTACTTCAATCAAATGCAAGAAGTCTACGACGAAGCAATGGAGCGCATTACCGAATATGCAAAAACAGCACAACACAAGACGATGAAATCAACGGAAGAGACGACGCCAAACGAGCCAAAATACCAATTGTCAACACTCATCGAGGAACAACAATTAAGAATGGACGAGATAGAAGAACTCATTCAGGAAAGCGAATACACTGAAGATAACATAGCCGTAAAAGGCATACAAACAGCAATACTCCGAGAATGGGAAACAATACAGACAAACCACTGGAAAATATTACAGCAAGATGTCAATAAAACATTGAGTTACTTCAAAAAACAACAATATAGGTCAATAAGGACCAAAATATTTAAAATTCAAGGAAAAGCTGAAAACAGTACACAAATGGCCAAACCAAACCACCTATCACAGAATATAAGTCTACTGAAACTACAAATCCCTGAGCAACATCGAAAAAATGAATTATTTGAAAACATACATCAAAGGGGAAGCCAGCAGATCCATTCAGCATTTCCAAATCAGCAACATAAATTACAACGCAGCCTGGGAGCAACTCAATCAGCGATACAGTAACGAAAGACTTATTGCAACAAAATTAATGAACAAAATCCTTGACATTCGCGGAAACACAGAACAATCCGCAGAACATTTAAAAGAAGTCTACAACATAACAAAAGAATGTCTGGAAGCCTTAAACGCCATGAACCTAGGAACACCGGAATGGAGCCTGATGATATGTTGCATACTACTTCGCAAATTAGACAACACAACCCAAGAAATGTTTGAAGCTAGCTTATCAGATCCATTGAAAGTACCAAAACACGAGGAAGTACTACAATTCATCATGAAAAGGTTTCAAACCCTAGAGTCGTTACACACTCAAGAAAAGGTGTCTAAGGCCAGACACACGTCATCTCAGAAAGTCGAGTGTAAATTCTGCAACCTGGACAACCACACCATTTATCAAAGCCGCAAATTCAAGGAATTAACACCGCAACAACGCTCCAACGCCATAAAAGAAAAAAACTACTGTTTCAACTGCTTAAATCACGAAACAAATCAAAAATGCTTATCACCAAGAAAGTGTAAAATATGCGAAAAAAACCACCACACTCTCTTGCACAAGGACGGCTACCAAAACAACGCAGCACCAAGAAACATCAGCACCAACTAAAATCATCAAACAAACCCGAACAGCAAAAATACGTTAAGAGCAACAGCCAACATCGCTCAACAAAACAACAATGTAGTCTTAGCTACAGCGATAATAAAAATTCAAAACGCATTCGGTCAGCAAGAACATTTACGCAGACTAATAGACCCGGGGTCACAGGCCTCATTCATAACAACAAAAGCAGCCGACTTGCTCAACATACCAAAACAAAAAATAGCCGCAGACATCAATGGAATAGGCGGACAGTTCACCCAGAAAAGCAAATACAAAATCCACGTAGAATGTAAACCACGAACATCAAGCCTCTTTTCGTTCTGCACTGAACTCCTGATACTACCGAAATTAACCAACGACATGCCCGAAAACAGCATTAACATCAATAAGGATCAATGGCAAAACGCAATATTAGCAGACCCAAACTTCGATGTAACAGGACCCATTGACGTGATTCTCGGAGCAAAAGAATCTCATCAAATACTATTAGAAGGCATCCGGAAATCCAAAGACGGTTTAGTCGCTCAAAACACTGAATTAGGATGGATAACTTGGGGAAATACACCGTCAATAGAAAAAAGGAACATCAGTGTCACCAGCATGGTAACACGAACAGAACAAAACGAAATATCACGATTCTGGGAAATAGAAGAAATTCCAAACATCCGACAAACATCAATCGACGAGAAGCAATGCGAAGAAATGTATGAAGCCACAACAAGTCGCAACAGCAATGGGTCATACATTGTAAAAATCCCATTTAAAGATGACACAACGCAACTAGGCGATTCAAAGAAAACAGCCATGGCAAGATTATTTCAGCTTGAGAAACGATTAGCCAAGGATCAAGAATTAGCCATAGCTTACAAAAACTTCATGGAAGAATACTTAAGATTGGGACACATGGTGAAAGTAACCACCCCCGCAGAGAACGGTGGAATTTACTATATTCCGCATCAGCCAGTGGTACGAGAAGCCAGCACGACGACAAAATTACGAGTCGTGTTTGATGCTTTTTGCAGAACAAAGACAGGAAAAAGCTTGAACGAAATCATGCACAAAGGTCCAAAACTACAACAGGACCTAACAGACATACTGCTACGTTGGAGAACGCATAAGATAGCCCTCACGGCAGACGCAGAAAAAATGTATCGACAAATTCAAATAAGTGAGGAAGACCAGAAATACCAACGAATATTTTGGAGATTTTCAACCGATGAGCCAGTACAAGAATTCGCCCTCACCACAGTAACATATGGAACGGCAGCGGCACCATACCTAGCGGTAAAAACCATACAAGAATTAGCCAAAAACGAAGAAAAAACATTTCCAACGGCATCAAAAACAACAATAACAGATTTTTATGTGGACGACCTAATGACAGGAGCCGAGACAATAGAAGAAGCTAGAAACATTATGCAACAGCTCATCTCGATGTTCAGCACAGGCGGATTCACCCTGCGAAAATGGTCCAGTAACGCAAGAGACATCATAAATGAAATACCTAGAGAACTACGTGACGAAAGTAATTTCGATATCCAAGAACAAGAGCAAGGAACAAAAAAAGCGTTAGGAATACTATGGGCTCCAAACGAGGATACGATACGATTCAAGACAACACTAGCGACAAAAGAGAAGATAACAAAACGCTGGATACTATCCAACATAGCGAAACTCTTCGACCCATTAGGATGGCTAGGTCGATAGTAGTAAAGGCAAAAATACTTATGCAAGAACTATGGTTAGAAAACATTCCATGGGACGGAAAAGTACCGTCAAAAATTGAGAAAAAATGGAACACATTCCAGGAACAACTACCGGAAGTAGGAAAAATAAGATTACCGCGCTGGATAAAAACAACCAGTGACAACGGAACAACGTTCTGCGGAGCAAATAATCTAATCGAGAAAGAAGTCATCCAGATCCTGAAAGATCTACAAATTAAAGACAAAGCAACGACGTTAGGTATCCAGTGGCATTTTATCCCTCCCTCAGCACCACATTTTGGCGGCCTATGGGAAGCCGGAGTTAAGTCAACAAAACATCATCTACGGAGAATCACCGGAAATTCAACACTAACATATGAGGAGCTGTCCACACTGCTGACGCAAATCGAAGCATCGCTGAATTCTAGACCCCTAATCCCGATGTCGGACGACGTCAACGACCTGGCTGTACTAACACCAGGACATTTCCTAATCGGGAGAGAACTATTAACAACAATGAACCCGATACCAGAGGAAATAGACAACAATTTGGACAAACGTTGGAGAATGATCCAGAAAATGAAAAAGATTTTTGGACGGCGTGGACGAAAGAATATCTACAACAATTGCAGCAGAGGTTCAAATGGACAACAAAGCAAGACAATTTAAACATTGGCGAAGTCGCAATTTTAAAAGAAGACAACCTCAAGCCCAGTCAATGGCCACTAACCAGGATCGTAGACACACACCCCTACAAAGACGGAATAGTCAGAATAGTCTCCCTCAAACGACAGAGCGGAGCAATAATAAAGAGGCCTATCCACAAGTTAATACCGTTAGAAACCAAAAGAAAAGAAGAACACGGGCAAGTAAACTCCACGACTCACGGAAAAAGGAAGACTTCAAAATGGAAAGCAGCAATTCTAGCAATCATATTTATAATGAGTACAATAAAATCAACAAAAGCTCAGTACCAAATACAGTACCCAAAACCAGGACTATACATCGAACACATAGGAGAAGCGCAAATCGACCGCGGAAACTTTCGCATAGAGATCCAATTCAATGAAACAAAAATAAAGGAACAAACAAAAGACATCGATGAAACAATCAAACAAATAAACAAAACATGTCATAACATGGTGGAGCTAGCAAACAACCTAGAATGCAGTTCATTAGTCTCGGATCTAAAAATGAAGGAGACGAGAGTTCTGTGGGTGTTCAAGGGCATATCAATATCAGTCAGGACAAGACAAAGAAGAGGAATACTTGGAACACTACTGTCATCGGTATTCGGAGTAAACGACGAAATATACACTGACATTGAGAACTTGGATCGAAACCAGCAAGAACTACTAAAAACATCAAATCACCAAACAAGATTCATGATGCAAGCCCTATCAAAATTCAATGATACCGAAAAACGCATCCACAACAAGTTGGCCCAATTTGAAAAAAAAATCAAGAACAGTCAGATAGTATTAGACCAGATGAGAGGATGGTTCAAAGCAATAGACAGCAATAAACTCAGCATTCACATTCTGAGTTCGTATCAAACAGCTGACAACTATTTGGACGAACTATACGAGTACTACAAAAATATAGAAGACGTATTCAACAAAAGAGGTGATATCTACAGAATCATCGCACCCGCGCAGATCGAAGAAATACTGCAAAGAGTCTATAAAAAGCTACCAACAGGACTGGAAATTCGGTCTAAACAGATAACAAAAACGGAATTACAAGATAGCAACGACAGCGTCCGATTATTTTTATATTTCACCATAGCAGAAATCACCACGTATCATCTGATTAAAGCACACGCCATACCACTAGCAGTAAACCACAGTGAATACTGGACACTAGATATTCCGAAGGAAATTACTGCAGTAGACTACAATAACCAGAAATACTTCCAAATAGACGAACAGGAGCTGAAGGAGAGCAAAAGTACTTCAGAACCTGCATTCATCACATCTCCCGACATCATCAGAAATATTGAAAACAGTCCCAATTGTGTCATTGACGAAATATATCAACGGACAACAGAAACCACCTGCAAAATAAAACAAAAAAAATTGGACTCAATAAAATGGATTCAATTGCAGAACACCAACACTTGGATGTTCGTAGCACCAAACGAAACAAGAATAGCAATAATCTGCAACGGAGTCAGAGAAGAGGTCAATCTTAACTGCACCGGCATCATATCAATATCACAGAATTGCGCAATCCAAACAAGAACAGGCATGTTAACCTCCAAACAGAGCGATTCAGCCGTCACAGTCCTAAGAAGCTTCACTCATCCGGTGGCGGTAAACTTGACGTTATCAAGAAATCACCCCTCAGAGCCAGACACGCCCAAGTACCCAGTAAACAGCAGTTCCCGAGAATTCAATGACCTAGTCCAAATACAAGAGGACATTCAAAATGAATTAAGCAACCACCAGTGGAAAGCAGTGGTCCATCATTCGGTATTGACAAGTTCAGTGACCAGTGTCATCATAATCGGGGGCATAATCATTATCTTATCAATTACGTACCATACCTGCGGAAGAATAAGACCAAAAGGAAACAGGAGAACCAAGCAACAAGAAAAGGCAGAATTTGAACTGGAAATGTTGCAACCAGAAACCAATCATTCACAGTCAAGATCAAGTGTAGCCAAACAAGTACAATAAAAGCGCCGGGCAAGATGTTCAATATTGCAATTCGAACATAACAATAAACAGAACGTGCCTAGGTCAATAATTATTTAAAAATTATAACATTGAAAATAATTGCAATTGTCAGCAGTTTAATATTGTTTAAAATTATAGAACGTATAAAAGGTTAAGAATACGAGAATAAAGACAGTATTGAAACGACTATTAATATCTTCATATACTCAACCCCGTATAGTAGAAGTATCAGATAATAAAATATCTGAATTCTATTCAATTAGTAAAAGGTCAAGATGAGTTATTTCTGCTGACACTTCTGCATTCTTAAAAAACCTTCTCGCGGTATTGCCATCATTTGTGTTTCCAAATCCGGGTTTAGGAGTGTCAATAATTAGGCCACACTTTTCTCTAAATTCTTGCCTTGTTTTCTGCCACTATTTGTTTGTCATTTCCTCGGGCCTGCCATTTTTGTAATGGTAATTTATATGCAATATGTAACATACATTCGAACATAAGAATCCATACGTGCAACACTGATAAGCCAAATCCCAAATTTTCTTCTTTGACCCTTCTAGCGATCATTTCTTCAACGTTGTTAAACATTTTTGTGTAGACGCTGTCCCCGTTAATGCATTGCAGACCTTCCCGTCCACCATGGCGAAGATTATTTGGTGATTTACTTCAACGATATGATTTTGGACTGTTGCTGTAGATTTTTGGATTGCCCTTATTTCATCGTCTACTCTATTTTTTTCTGCAACTGACACTTGTGTGGATTCTTTAACGAATTCTATTTTCAGTGGTCTACAATACGCAGTAGAACTTGAACTAGGGTTTTGCCAAATCACCTTTCCGTTACATGTAAGACGTACAGGAACGATGAACGTAATGAAAACAGAGGAATCGCTAGCTTCAAAATCATGAAAAGCTTGTTTGTATGAGCTGTGTCCAGAGGAGCCATCAAATCCCCATTTTGTGTAAAGGCATAGTTTATTTAGCTCAAAAGCTGCAACGTGTGTTGTTATAACATCTTCAATGGTTTGAACTAATCTTTGAACGGTGTGGTTCAATAATTTTTGCAAAGAAACAGTTGCTGATATTTCAGTGCATGTAATATTGTCAGGACAGCAGGATCTTTTAGCAGATTGGACTACCTTGTACGAAGGAAATCTATCCGGAGCACCATCTCTTACTATTTGGTACTGATGTCGAGATAACTTTGCTCCCACTAAAATAGCAAGAGCGTCTTCTCCTGACATGTATTTTAGTTGTAATTTTAACGATTTTTTGTATGCATCATTATATTTAGAAGCTCGTTCTGGGCTATTTGTTGTGATATCTTTAAGTACTTTAGAAGCATTTATACGACCTTCTGATCTTAAACTTATTTGTGTGGCGTAGCTTAATACAGCAACTGATGTAGAATTACGTAGTTCCTTGGTTTTCAAGCGTTTAGCCCGATCAGAACAGGACTCGAAATCAACTTCCGGCCGACCACGCTTTTTTCCAAGTCTTCGAGAAAATGAAATTAATGTTTCAAGCCACTCTTTATTGTTTTTTAGAAATCTGCTATATATTCTGGAAGCTCTTGACCAACGCGACTTATATTCAGCCTTAAAACGTGATAAGGTTTTTTTGAAATCTTGGCATTTTGTTAGTTTTGCTATCTCAGCTTCTAAAAATTCAAACTGCTTTTCATTATTTTTACTATCACATTTTCTCATGATGTTAACAAGTTCTTTTCTCTTCAAAAGCATTGTATATTGAACAAGAACACCAATTTTAATTAAATATATATCAAATTTATTCACAGATACTTTTTAACAGAAATAATATATTGACATTTACATAAACGTGACAGTACTATATTTAAGCAATTATATTGTCACCTTATATGTAAACATCAATATATTACTAGTGTTAAAAAGTATGTATGAGTAAATTTGATGTATATTTAATTAAAATTGGTATTCTTGGTCAATAAAAATTAACAAAATACGAAGATTTAAAAAAAACCTTATCCGGTTCTAACACTGAATATAAATTGCGTTGGTCAAGAGCTTCCAGAATGTATATAGCAGATTTTTAGAAAACAATAAAGAGTGGCTTGAAATATTACTCTAATTTTTTCGATAAAACTACAAAAATGGCAGGCCCGAAGAAAGAACAAACAAATAGTGGCATAGTGGCCAAAAACGAGACAAAACTTCAAAAAGAATTTAGAGAAAAGTGTGGCCTAGTTATTAAAACTTTTAAACCAGGATTGGGAAACACAAGTGATAACAATGCTGCTAGAAGGTTTTTTTAAGCATGCAGAACTGTCAGGAGAAATAACACATCTCAACTTTTCATTAATTAAAAAAATTCACACTGTAATGATAGTTGTGGCTAGTGGTTATGTAATAAATATCGACAAGTTTCGACTTTTTTAACATGTCCCAACTATTCACAAATATCTTATACACGATCCCGAAATAATATCTTCAGTGGAGCTACCTATAGACCAGTTGAGTGAAGAAGCTCAAGAGGCCCGAATCAAGGATTTAAAAAAATATAGGGAACATAATTCCAGAAAATGCAATAGATCTAAAACCAATGAAAATATATTTAATTTCATGTTAATTAATCCAATAATAACCAGTAAAAGAAAAATAAATTAAAAGAAAGTGTGCCGAACGTCTTCCAGAGGAAACATTATTGATTATTGATACACACTGTGTCCGTAAAGTCACGCATAATAGTTATTTATGTAATAAGTGTGTAAAGTGATGTTTTATGGCATGAGCTTGGAGCTGTTTTGCGCCGAGCCGAAGGCGAGGTGCAAAAAAAATCCGAGCGAATGACATAAAACATTTTTACTCACGTATTGCAGACAATATTTTTTCTACAGGGGAAATTTTAAGAAAAAACTTTTATTTGTTTTTTGGCATTAAACTTTTTTCGACATTGACAGGCATCAAAACAGCTCTCTCAAAATGGCTCTGCCATCGTGGACTTGCGCACTGTGATTTTACTTTACGCACGCTGATTTACTTTACACACGGTGATTTACTTTACGCACGCTAAACCAGTTTACACTGGTTTTATAGTTGAGCGTGTATAAAGAAGCACTTTTGACACGGTTAGCCATGTGTAAAATGACGTTTTATACCCGCCTGTAGAAAA
>JABRWK010000324.1:51086-68990 GCA_013372445.1 Hypothenemus hampei | reverse complement strand
TGAAGTATATTTGGAATATAGTTTATATAGCAAACTGACATTATTTTTTGATGTTCAATACGCTGTTAAAGTTATGCGGGATAAAACTGAAACACCCGCATAAGCGATAGCTGTAGCGTTATCTAAACGGAGTAATATTTCGCAACCTGCATAATTTGACGCGAAGCATTTTATCGCAAAAAAGGCCGCTAGAAGTTCAAGGAAATTTATATGATTCCTTCGTTCTCGTCTGTTCCAAAAACCAAAGGCTTCATTGCCCTCACAAAAGCAGCCCCAACCAGACAAGGATGCGTCTGAGAAAATCTCAAGCGCATACTTCTGAGTTCTAATCGAACCTGAACCGAGAGAAGCACTTTTTTGCCACCAATCCAATTCTTCCATCATTAGGCCCGTCATAAAAATATTTCCATCATAATTACCCCCATTGAATTTTAACGTTAAAAATGTTTGTCTCTCTAAGCGTTTACAATGAATGAAACCATAAGCTACAGCTGGACAAGCTGATGCTAAAACTCCAAGTAACACTGCAAACTTCCTAATATTGTACATCTGATTTACTTTAAAACCCTTTAACAGTTTAATTATGTGAGACTTCTTTTTATCCGGTAAATTTAAGGAAAAAGCAACGGTATCGATAATGAAACCGAGATATTTACAACGCTGCTTTGCTACCAAGGAACTCTTTTGATAGTTAATAACCAAACCCAAGTATTCTAAAAATTTAATAGCTTTCCTAATATTGTCCTCGCAGCTATCTTTAGATTCTTTAATGAATAGAAAATCATCTAAATATAAAACTAGAACCATTTCCTTAAGCCTTAATTGATTTACCACCGGTTTCATAACCTTTGTAAACGTATATGGGCTGGTACAAAGCCCAAATGGAAGACATAAAAATTGAAAAGTTCTCCCCTGAAATTTAAATCTAAGATACTTTCTATCTGCTTGACAAATGGGAATAAGAAAATAGGCATCCTTAAGATCTATGGAGCCTAGAAAATCGCCGCGGGACACTAAGCCTATTGCGGACCTTATGTCCTCCAGTTTAAAGTGCGGAGCGTCAATAAATGTATTAAGCTCTTTTAAATTAAGAATAAACCTATTTGATCCGTCAGGTTTCGATACAAGAAAAAACGGTGAAATGAACTGCCCGTCACAGTCCGCACATACCTCTATCGCTCCCTTCTTTATATATATAACTCTTCAATTTCTATGACTATGGCTTCCTTTTCCTTAATTGACCAAATTTTTTCCCTTTGAAAAAATTGTTGAGTTGGGGGTCTAGAAAATGGTAATTTATAACCCCATATACAGTTCAAAACAAAACTGTCATTAGTAATTTCCTTCCATCTCTCAACATAACCCGATAACCTACCCCCTGTTTTAGTTACCTGTCCTACTTCCTCGACGCTGAGTAACTCGTCGATCGAGTTGTTGACCTCAACGGATCTCGCGGATTCTTGTTCACCCTCGGCCTGAATTTCAGCGACCGTCTGGACTGTAGGCTCACCGCACGGTAACCCGCCGATGGGCGCTTGAAGTTTCCCGGCTCCCGGATCTTCATTGATTGTCTTTGCGCGACCTTCTCCCTGATTTCAGAGCTCGCCCTTTCAATTTCCTTGACGTCCTTAACTGTTTCTTTAAGCTTATCACCATAAAGCCATTCATCAGATATCAGAGAACCAACAATTGGTTTAATATTCTTATTTAACTGAGGAGTAATAAAAGACTTGCGCGCTTCCGTCTGTTGAAAGAAAACGTCTGTTAGCAACTGACCAGCATGGCTAATGTAGTCAGTAAATAAATCTTCATCCAGACCCTCTTGCGGAGGGTCCAAAAGCAGTGAAACTGCTGCCCCCAAAGCTGATATGGCCGTACCAACACAATTCTGGGTTTCCAAAAAATGTTGATCTCTCTTCTTCGCAATGTCTGAAAAGAGAGGTAAAATCTCTAAATTTATTTTTGGAGCTTCCGTGTAGAAATCTCCTTTTCTGTTATAACA
The DNA here is from genome assembly GCA_013372445.1 of Hypothenemus hampei. Classification (NCBI taxonomy): domain Eukaryota; kingdom Metazoa; phylum Arthropoda; class Insecta; order Coleoptera; family Curculionidae; genus Hypothenemus; species Hypothenemus hampei. The sequence goes on along the minus strand of JABRWK010000324.1, from coordinate 66,988 downwards.
TTGTAGGATTTCATTTTTATTTTTCTCAGGAAGGCCTTTCTTTTTCCACTCCAACCAGGTTTCTTTAAGTTGTGGGTGGTGGTTAGCATCTCTGAACTTGGAATCACTTGTGTCGCAACCCAAGATCTTCAAAATTTCCTCTCGGGAAGGATCTGTTTCAAAAATCCTACTTCCTTCCATAATGTCTAAATTCTCCTCCACATCTACAAGACAAAATCATCTGTAAGGGCCACTATCGCCTAAGTATTTGTATTGAGAGAGAGAGAGAGAGAGAGAGAGAGAAAATATACACTTGTTGTGCAGCCTGCCTAGATGGAGTTCTTAGTGAACAAAATTACAAGCCTAAGAAAGAAGACAATCTATGTCTCCGGTCGTATGGACCTGGTAAAATCGTATGGACTTTACCTCCCAATTTTTCGTATGGAAAAAACAGGTTATACTAATACAAGTCTTATAAATGTGCTTAATTCACCATTCTTATCTATATCATAATTCTCTTCTGGAGACCTGCTAGAGACAGGTTGTTCTTTTTGAACATTTATAAAATCTTCAACCAACTTAGTAAGGTTAATCACCCTGTTTTCCAAATCGTCTATTTTTTCCTGTGTATAGCGCTTACAACTCTCCCTAGACCCGGAACGGGACCTCGACCTTTTCTTGTTATTCTCAGACATTCTATCTTGTTTTCACTTCTTATGACATACAAATTTCTTATATAAAAAGAAAAAACGTGCAAATTCATTAGCACAACAAAACAATATGAAGGTAGGGGGCTTGAGGAATGGGCAGGAAGGGCGCATGAGCGCCACCTGTAAGAAACTTTTGCGTTAAACGTTGTGAATTTAGGCATGAGAAACAAGACTACATTATTATCATTGAGAACGAGACATATAATATAATTAAATATTAAGGCAACGCCTACATTGCTATATTCATATTGCTACAATAAGGATCGTGATTGTCACTCTTACATTAGTGACCGTCGGGATCTTTGCGTCAAATGAACCCAGGTTGATTATCAAAACACAGTAATGTTTATTATGGTAAACATAGCAAGTATAACAATAAACAACGGTTGTACTCGGGAGCGTAAACAATAACAATAATTAGTGCGGTGCGGGCCGCAGCTGGTCGAATTAACTTAAGGTGACGTCGCAGCGTCTCTTACGATACTTGTACGCGTCAGAGATTCGATCCCTCTTATACTTAGGATTGGCGAATGCCAGCTACTGGAAACCGTACCCTAAGACTGGTTGTTTCTGCCAGGGCTTGTACTCCTTTTATCCTAGTTCGATCGGTCACCTGTTTGGGTTTATTTGCACGATCGTTGTTAAACGTATTTATAATTTACCGGGTGAAGGTCGTTCTTATCGTGACAATATTAGGGGTCGTAGGTATTTTAAGCTCTATATTGCTGCTAGACCCTCTATCTCGGTGATTGTGAAGTTTTTTTCTCCTTTTGATAGTGTTCTGCTGGCGTAGGCTATGAGGTGTAGATGGCCTGTTTTATCTTTTTGTAGTAATACTGCACCGATGCCTAGTTTGCTACCGACCCTTAATTCGCACATTTTGTTTGGATTGTAGTGTGCAAGGACTGTTGCGAATGTGAGTTGGGTTTTTAGTTTCTGGAATGCTTTTTCTTCATTTTCCGTCCATGACCATTTTTCGTTTTGTCTTGTCGAGCCGTGTAGTGACTGCGAGATGTTGCTGAAGTCTTTTATGAATTTGCGGTAGTAGTTACATATGCCAAGAAAGCTCTGTACGTTCTTTACTGACTTGGGTGTAGGAAATTCTTTTATGACTACTAGTTTGGAGTTGTCCGGGTGTATTCCCTTGGCCGATACTGTATACCCCAAGATGTTAACTTCCTCCTGGATATATTTCCATTTGCTGGGTTGGAGTGTTAGCCCGGCTTCTCATAATTTTTGGAAAACGCGTTGGAGTTTACTTAGGTGTTCTTCTTTTGTTCTTGAGAAAAGGACGATGTTGTTCATGTAGATTAGGATTTCTTTCCATTTTAGGTCCCTAAAAACTTCGTCTACCAGTTGTTGCAATGTTGCGGGTGCGTTAAATAGGCCGAAGCTAATGAAGTTGAATTCTCATAGACCGTAGCCTGGTGCCTGGAATATGAGAATTTAACTTCGTATACTGGTTGCAGCCTTCTTCGCCAGAATCCGGAGAACATGTCCAGCGTTGAAAAGTATTTAACGTTCCCTAGATACAGTTCAAACGGCGAATCATGACCGATGCATCATTATTACAAATAATTTAATAATTTTTTTTGTTAATTTACACACTTTTTTCCACCTGTATTTTGATTCATATGAAATTGGTAACGTATAAGTTGTGACGCACCGGTCATGATTCGCCGTTTGAACTGTATATTATTATGTCGTCGATTTGTGGTAGAGAGTAGATAGATTTTTTCGTTATGCTATTAAGTTTTCGATGCAGAATTTTGTTTATCCGGTCTTTTTCCTTACTACGACCACCGGGCTTGCCCAAGGGGAGTGGCTTGGTCTGATGATGCCATATTGTCACGATAAGGATTGTGACTGTCACTTCTATGCTAGTGACTGCGGGGATCTTTGCGTTAAAGGAACATCAGGTCGATTGTTATAAAACCCACGATGTTTATTTTTGTCAACAACTAGGTGGACAAGTATAACAAATACAATATATACAGTTTGATTTAAACGACAACAATAACAATAACTTGTATGGCAGACCACAGCTGGTCGTACTGGGCGGCGCCGCAGTGCAGCGTCGCTTACAATATTTAATAATGAGGTGAGTATAGCTTATTGAGAAGTGTGCTCATAGACTGACTGCCTTCTCATGGACCGGTGTCCTTTTATCCTAACGATCCATCGAGTAGGTGACCTAGTTTAGGTTAACTCGCACGAATGTTATGTATTCGGGGTTTGTACCTGACTATGCGAAGGTAAGGTGTAAGGTTATGTGTTGATGTCCCCTTAAAGGACTGGCATTCTTATCGTGACAATATCTTGTCATTTCGGAAATGTGATCATTGCCTATTCTCTTTGTGTACACTTTGTATGCTTTACTTTTAATTGACTTTGTCGCGCTGACGTCAATGGAATGCTTTGTAAGGTGGGTTTTCCATCTAGGATTTTTAGGAAAAACGTCGTTAAAGCATTCTATACACTGATAACTTGAATAATTCTGTTCCATACTATTTTTCACAATGTGAGAAAGTTTAATATTTCATCTAAATTTAATTTTCAGGTGGGCTGAATATTTCAGAAACAGAAAGGGTTGGTTTTCGATCAACGATCAGACACCATCAAATGCTCAAATTAAAATTACGGATATTGATTCTAGCTTTCTGAGCCGGGTTCTATAAATTACAGACATATCTTTAGTAATTGTTGATTGAAAGCTCGTTTAGAAGAAGGACTGTTTAGAATTACCTCTATTTTAGATGACTTTTTGCGTGTACTTTGAGTCAGTGGCGTAGCTACATATTTGTCGCCTTGGAGCCACAAAATAAGGTGCGCCCCCTCGTTACAAAAATGAAATACAGTTGCTATATAATATTTTATAACCTTTTGTAGCAAATCACAAAAAGAAAAAATAACAAAACCTCAAAATTAATTTCGCCGTTTATAATTTTTCGTTTCTCTGTCTCATGCGCTTGGAACAATTGCTCCATTTGCTCCACGGTAGGTACATCACTGCTTTGAGCCCATATATCATAAAATGTTTAGCTAATCCTGAAACTCGTGCTGTATGAGGAACCTCACATTTTTGCACAAAATGTGGCAGAGCATCAATGAAAAATTAAAAAAACATTCCAAATACTGCGACTAGAGATGAGTGTTCAGTTGTAAACTCTTCTCAACATAATCGTGGTAATAGAAGTGCACCACAACATATTTTTAGATATGTATGATGCAGAAAATTATAATAATAATAATATAAATCTACCTAAAGGAAATGAAAATGAAACCTTAGGCATCCTGAAGGGAATAGAGTCTGCTCTAAATAAATTGCTACATTTAAAAAACAAATTCTTAAATTTAATCGAATTGTCAAAAATGTGTTTCTGTCAAACAAAGAATGCATGTTTTTTCCGAACAATTCTTAACAAAAAAATTAAAAAAAAACAAATTCAAATTATTTTTGTTTTAAAAATAGATTATTTCCTAAATTCTTTGTTTACAAATTAGCAGCTTGTTCATTTGTTATAACATATTCTACATTAATAATCTTATTAGAAATTAAATCTTTTATAAATTTGAACTTAACATCAATGTGTTTAAGCTTCTTTTGATCCCTTCTAGTGGCTAGTTTGATACACGAATAGTTGTCCTCATAAACAGAACAGGTTTTTTTAACAAATCGAAATCCACATTTATGTCGGTTTACGCCAGGAAACCTTTATTAACCAGAGAAATGAGTTTACTACCATTCTCTGAAGTCTGTAGTAGTTATTAGTGTCGAAACAGTGCGTTAAAAGCAAGAAGCAATCATAAAAATAATTAAAAAACAAACGAATGAAAAGGGGTGACCACAACCATAGACACGTTGAGTGTTACTTGGATGACATATTTAAACTGTTTATCTTAGTTTGAAAAATAGAAAGAAGCGATAAACTTCTATTACTATGATCTAGCGTCTACTACGTCACCAGGAAAGTATCCGACGTAACCTATGGAACACAAATGGGTCCAAATACAACGATCTATAAATACCAAAAGCAGTCTCATACTTCTCCTCCAACGAAAAATAACGCTACTTTCCTCTATCATCAAACTCTCATTTTACACTTTCACCACATTATCTACAGACTCCTTCTGTGAAAAAACATTTTTTTTAGTATACTACTCACCAAAAGAAGGCATACATCTGGTAAAGTGCTTGGCAGCACCATCACATGTGGAAAATTCAACTCGTTCCATGAAGGTATCGACTAACCCTTTGTAACTTCTCCTCAATTGTAGTGGTACAGGAGAGCTAATAATTACATTTGCTATTAAAACTTTGACCTCCCATAAACTTTAATCGACCTCTACAAAATACCTTTTATTCTCTTATGCCATACCCTACTAGTCCATTAATAACACTTAAATACTTAAAAAATTACTTGCATATTAGAAAAGCCTGCACAATCGGATGTGGTAGAGTCATATAGGGAGACAGCGTTCGATATCTTAACATTGCTCTCCACCCTCAATTAGGCCTCTGCCTCTCCAGTTCTTCCCCATTTACTTTTTCTTCGTTATTTTCTAATGAAAAACTCTCGTTATTATCTTCTCGCAACACAGTACACTTCCAAACAGCAAAAAAAACAAATACTTGAATTCTTAAGGTTTTTCTCAAATAATATTTGCTTTTTCTCTTTTAATTGTAAGGAAATTCAAATTGGTAGTTAGTGTTTTATTCAACTATTCCTAAAAAATAACAAAACACTTCTTTAAAATTATTTTGAATTATTAATTATATTAAAAATGCTTTAATAAGATGTTCAATTCACGAAATAAGGGGTCATGGAGTGGTTTATCACATACTGTTTTCATTATTAAATGTTGCCTCTTCAAAAAAATTTTAAAAATAGAAGAAAAACTACTAATCTTGAATTTATTTTAAAAATAAAAAAATCAACACAATAACAATTTAATATTTGTCTAATTGTAAATTTGTATTAAAATGTGTAAAATAAATTTATTTATTTATTTATTTATTATCAACGGCTAGGCCTTTTAACAATAGAAACAAAAGTTAGAAATGCTAAATACAAAACAAAAATCGAGTAAACAAAAGTCATCAAATGAGATCAAATCAAATCACAAGCTTCTTGATTGACTGAAGGGAGAGGTTAAACAAATCAAGGCTCAAATCATTACACAAAGTACACATACGTAACAGTGGGGAGAACAACTCGATATCAGAACACGATCTCGGAGCATAAAAAGTGGATGTATTTCTTAAGGTCCTAAGTGGAACTTTAAAGTTGACAACGCCCAGAAGGTATGAACAGTCAATGTGGTTATTGACTATCTGGTAGAGAGTATAGATGCTATGCCTGTCCCTTCTCGACTCAAGAGTGTCCAACAGAAAGAAACCCCTCATATAGTAGGCCCGACTCCCGTGGACCAAAACACCCAGCTTGTAGGCCATGCAACGCAGGAACTTATTCTGTATCTTTTCCAACTTCGAGGAAAATCCCTGATAAAAGAGCGACCATATAACACTGTCATATTCAAGAATTGATCGTACATAACAAGTATAGATGGTCCTTAGACAGTACATATCTATTTGAAAAACAGCTGGAACTCCTCATTATGAATCCCAGAGCCCTCAGAGCTCTGGACACAGAAAGGGTAATGTGATGGTCAAACGATAAACGTTTGTCAAAAGTAACATCCAGATCACATATCGATTCTACAATTATTAAGAGATGACCATTCAATTTGTAGGAAAAAAGAACCGGTTTGGAAATTCTGTAGAATGAGATGGCATTACACTTTTTTAAATTCAAAGACAAACCACTGAGTTGACACCAGTCATAGAACATGTCAAGAGCATTCTGAAGAAGAACACAGTCTTCAACAGAGCGAATGCTTCTATAAAATTTGATATCATCAGCCAACATCAGAACTTCAACACCGTGAACAAAGTGGTTAAGGTCATTGATGAAAAGATTAAATAGTAATGGAGAAAGGTGGCCACCTTGTGGCACACTAGAAGTAACAGCAAAAGCAGCAGAGAAGACATCAAGGGTTCTGACAATCTGAGATCGGTCACTCAAGTAGTTAGAAAACCAGGAGTGCAGAGAGCCAACTATTCCAAAGGCTTTAAGTTTAGTAGAAAGTACAGAAATAGGAACCCGATTAAAAGCTTTCTGGAAGTCAGTATAGATCGAGTCAACCTGACACCGATCCCTAAAACTGTTAATAATATAATGTTGGTAACATAGAAGACTGGAGGCAAAAACGAAATATTAAATAAAATAAATATTAAAAATTAAATTACTAATTGTTAATTATTTATTATTTTTTTATTTAAATATTAAATTTTAGAACGGCGGGGAAGGAATCTGTGCTGCTGTGGGGCAATCAGAGAATTAAGTTGAAACCGGACCTTGTCATAAACAATAGACTCGAAAATCTTAGAGATGTCCGAGATAATACTAATGGGACGGTAATTCTTGACATCCGTTCTAGAGCCCGAATTAAAAATAGGAGAGATATAAGAAGCTTTCCATTGCATTGGAAAGACGCCAGGCGACAGGGACTGATTAAACAGGAGCATAAGAGGTTTTGATAGAACAAATCTACACTGGTATAAAAAGAAGGGGTGAACACCATCAGGGCCGACACACCTTCTGTTTTGAAGCATTTCAAGTTTTTGAAGAACTTCCGACTCAGTAATGGAAAGACCATTCAATAATAATACATGAGAGTGGACGTGATTTAGGTCAGGAATATTATGATTGTCATCAATGTATACAGACTTGTGTTGAGCGAAAAGGTTGGCAACACCCTGACTATTATCAGCGAACGGGTCAACAAAGGTCATTGAGGTCGGGAAGCCTCTCTCGTTTCTCAAGGCCTTAATATGGTTCCAGAAACTACGAGGTTTGCAAGCGATGTTACTATCAATCACTTCTACAATAAGCTTTAAAATCAACAGCGGACAACCTCCTGCAACAACTTCTAACTTCACAAAAGCGCTCATAGTCTGAGGCCAGACCCGACGACTTATATTGCTTGTGTAGAATTTTCTTCGACTTAATTGCGCGAATTAGTTCCTTGGAATACCAAACAGGATAGCTGGATAACCTGTATTGTCTCATCGGGACAAACTGAGATATCAGTCCGTCGAGGACATTGTAGAAACGATCCACGTTGACATCAACAGGATCAGTACTCATTAGAACCCCGATCCAGTCCATCGAAGATAATCCAAATCTAATAGAAGACTATACCCACTATAATATTATATACCCACTATAATAGTTGAGCTTAAAGTTAATAGAGTAAGATGTCGCGACCAAGTAAACCTTGTCGTTAGCAGAAAAATCAAAGGACAGAGCAGGATGATACGGATCAATCAAAACCAAGGGGGAATGTTCCCTAAGCGGTTTAATATCACAAGTGCTAAAAACCAAGTCAAGGCAAACATTAAAGTCATTCCTAATGCTATTACACTGTTAATAGTTCGGAAAGCCAAGGCCATTATATATAGCTTCAGTCTTCACATCACAGCTTCCCGGCATCGAAACACCAAGGTCATCATTAGTCCCGGCACTCTTAGGCAAATTGTAATCCCCACAGATGACAAACCTACTGCCAGAAAACAGGGAGCAAACCATTTCAACAGCAGAGATATGACTTTCATACATATCAAGACCAGAGTTGGGAGGTATGTAGACACAACAAAATACACCACTGATGTTCGGACATCGAACCGCAACAAACACTTGCTCACAAACACCCGAGTCAACTGACACCTGAGAGGAGCCAAAATCACCACCAACAGCAATCAACACACCATCGCCACGACCATAGGTACTAGTTCTAGATGAACGATCCAGCCTAAACACATTATAGCCGTGGAGAAGCAATTCAGAGTCCCGGATCTCCTCAGAGAGCCACATCTCGGACAACATTATGACATCAAAGCAAGAAGACATAATTAACGCGGAAATTTCAGGTATTTTCGATCTTATGCTGCGTACATTTTAGTAATAGCAACAGATATTATGCACAGATGTATCACTGACACTCTTAACTAAAAATTCGAGTCACTATTTACGTCTGCGCTGTTAGTGCTGTAAGAATTTGGACCTGGATGTGGTAGTTACTTTCGAGAAGGAATAAATTCACGTATAGCAACCTCCTAGGCTAGGCTACACCATCAAGAAGAGAGGAAAAGTCATATTCATTAACTGAAACCTTAAAAGAGCAAACATCTTCTTTCGCCGTTAAAGGGAAACACTTGGAATCATTTATCCCGAACCTAGAGTGGATATACTTAGAGATAGTCTCGCAGGTGGTACCCGGACAAACTCGGAAAACATGAAGACATTTCCTCTGCAATGCAGCCGAGAAGGTAGGTAAGGCAGTATCAGTACCATCACCAGCAGAAGATATACTAATAACAGGTTCGCGAAACTTCCTATTTTTCCGGCTTTTTACTGTCCTAAGGTCACCAGCTGCAGCAGCACCAGGAGAGCCAGCGTCAGCCTCAGCAGGTCTCACTCCACGACCCGGACCAGCAGCAACACTGGCATATATGTATGTATAAATAAATGATTGTGTTGTAAAAACATCTTTTTTTTATTAAATAAGTATGTATATCAAAAAAATGCAACTTTTTTGTTGTGCATTATATTTCTTCACTGTTCTCCTGTCTTTTTATATTGCAAACCGACGGATGTAAAATTCGTAAACGAAAATTCATTGAAAATTCTTTTGTATTGCCACAACGCACAAAGATTCTCTCTCCGAAATTTTTCGTGCCAAGTTTCATGTACAACCCTTTATCTATACAGGCCTCCGAATAATATCTAACTTTTATTTTCCTCTTTAATAAAATTAATAATGCTTTTTTTTTTGGAATGTTGAATTAAAACCTAACGCTAGTTTTTTTTATAGCACATCGAGAATTTATTTTTCCACAAGATATGTATATGTATAGTATAATGTGGTTCACTTAAAACTGTACTGCCCCTGTAAAATCTTTATTTACAGTTCGAACTGCTTGTAGTGCTGACTTAAAATACTAGGCGTACTTTTCCTCTTTATCATGGCTAACTTTCAAGAAAAAGTATTAGGATAGTTTTGTCTTTTATTTAACTTTGGTATTGTTTTTAGAATAATTCAAAATAATTCCATTTCAAATTTCTTTAAAAAAGGTACAAAACAATGAAATGCTTCAATTTTAAATTTGCATTGTTCTGCACCTTTTTTAATGGGGAAAGTTAGGGAAGAATCATTTTGAATTATTCTATAGATAGCCTCGAAGTCAAACATAAAAAATATATCTAAAAAGGGGAAGGCACGAGCTGAGGGTCACCGATTTTAACGAAATTTGGGGTATATAAAGTATTACACATAAGAATAACATGAGTAAAATAATAGGACCCAACTCTCAAGCGTTAACGAGAAAAATCAATTTTTTGTTTCGTACATTGCTTATATTTACGTCCGTTTATAGTACAAATAACAGCAGCGGTAGTCCGGTGGGAAAGGTTACGGGTCGCGACAAGGTCGTCCCGTGTTTCATTCCTACTGCCGGCCTTTTCATTTTTGGTTTCTTTTTCAGGATTTTCATTTGTTTGATAATTAAATCTATTCATCACAAATAATTAATAAATTAAAAATGCATTTTTTAACTGAAATTAAACGTGTTGTTCACAAATTAAAAGTCATTTGTCATAAAAACATTTAAAACAAAAGTGTTAACGCTTGAGAGTTGGGTCCTATTATTTTACTCATGTTATTCTTATGTGTAATACTTTATATACCCCAAATTTCGTTAAAATCGGTGACCCTCAGCTCGTGTCTTCCCTTGTAAGTCTTTTCTTAAATTTTGGACATGGTAAGAAGGAAAAGGGCCTTATTTTTTAGCGAACGCAACAAAAAGTTGTCTCAAAATAGAATTTTTGAGGTCCTATAACTTAAAAAAAATGATCATAATAACATTTCATCGTTTAAGATACAATAGAACATGAGCTATCTTACTTTTTACAACTTTTCAGGAGAAACAGAAAAACTAAAACTGGGAATATATTAGATTCTAATATTTTTGAAAACCTCAACATAATAGGCAGTATTTTTGAGATTCTATGCATAAAGGGATAAATGGTAGATAGAAATGAACTAATTTCAAAAGTGATCAATCCCCCTGTACTTGCTTTTTAAAAGATAAGACAGCACATAATCACATTTTTGTGGACAACGCGAAATCTATGGGCTTTTCAGTTGAACTAGCTTCGTAAACCGAAAATCAGCAAGTGTTCGCGTCTGATGGTATAAATATTTCATTTTAGCCAAAAAGAAAGAAAGCACATGTTGCATCTTAAACGACAATTTCTTGATTTAAAAGTTTACTCTTCACAAACTCTAGCTTGAGTTTATGTGGATCTAATGTTCCTAAGGCAGTTACTATCGGATTATAGGCATTAGGTTGCAAACAATAGTTGGTATATTGCATGATAATATTTACCATCAGCTTTCTTCCTCAAATTATCCAGTCCTTGTAGTAAATTTTCAATTTCTTCACCTTTACCTGAAACATAACAAAATTAATTCGAAATTTAGGAGTGGAGTCCATATAAAGAAATTAAGTTTTTGTCCTCCAGTCTAGCGATTTAGATAATACATCAACAACTTTAGCACTATATTAGTTATAAGAGTAATTAGATATAATATTAGAACATAAAAAAATACTTCGTATTTTAAATGTCGCGTTATCGACGGCAGTGGAAGGCAAAGGATCAAATGTCGCATCCATATCGAATGCAATGTTTTTTAGAAATTTCGAAATATACTAACGAACCGAGACATCAATATTAAATTGAGGCTGCAATATTGAGGTAATCCTCATGTGAATAAGGAAAGAAAGAACTCATAATAATAAAATAAAAAAGTTAATAACTTTGGTGAAATAACGAGAAATTCTAAATATCCATTACTTTAACTAATAGTCTAAATAAAAATCAGGGGCAAGCGTGGTGTAGGTAAAACCAGACTCTAGATCTGTCGGAGAACTAGAAAAAAGCGTTTTTCGACCTAAGTTATTAGACATTTTCAACTCGAAAATCATTAAGAAAGTTGTCCTTAGCCTATGACCATCGAATCGCAGAACACTCTATATATGTATATAATTTTAAGTTGTTGAAATAACTAAATTTGGTCGCGAGCAGAAGGAAGAAGGAATACATTAAAATTTCTGGAAAATTTTCTGCTATTTGAACAGAGTTCATATTTAAATTAAATGTTTCATAGCTGCTTACCTGCTAGAATTTTTACTTTTGTGCGTTATCGGTCTCTGGGGACTGACGTTATTTAGTTATTTCATTTGATAAAATAATACTGTAAAAACTTATTGCTATTTGTAATTTTTCTCTAGGTCCAAAATGAACTAAATTAGACGTTTTGCACGTGGGTCAATTTTTTTAAAATCGAAAAGAAACTACACTATCGATTCCCGGGGACCGATACTACAGTCATTGTGTATACCTAAAAATCGCAGCGAAACAGTCTTTCATTTCTGGAATAATTAGAAAGGCCAATAAAAATCAGTCATGACAACTAAGTAACCATACGCGGTGTGATTCATAATCATTCATAACTAATGAATTTTATTTTATTTTCTTGCTATTATTTTCAAGGACTTCTGCTGTTTTACTCAAATAGAAACGTATATTATACAGTGCGGCTCTTAATTGTATTGTCCCCTCCCCTGTTAACTTTTTTAAAAATAATTATTTTTTAAAAATTCAAAAACATGATTAAATGAGACCAAAAATACTAACTTTTGGCGTTTATTGATTGCTCTAAATATTGTTGTTGCCGTTAGGCCAAAAGGGCCGATTTTTTTAAATGGAAGCATGGGTCGACTGACATCTCAAATTAAAGTTCTTTCAAAACTGCATTTTGAAGTCCTTAATTCTTCATTAGCTAAATTTATCAGAATTATTTTCCTAACACCGTGTATGTATGTACAGGGTGTTCAATAAACGTTTATGTAAATTTAGCCAACGATTAAGGACGTCATTTCCAAGAGAAAAGTTCTTTACATGTATCGAAAGCCTAATAGTTTTTGCAAAAAAAAATATTTTTTTAATTTTTAACTTTTTGAGGCTCTTTGTTTCAAAAACTAATCGATAAATTTAAAATCTAATTATGTACATCCCTAAATGCAGTTTTGAAAGAGTTTTAATTTGAGAAGTTACTCGACCTTTGCTTCCATTTAAAAAAATCGGCCCTTTTAGCCTAGCGGCAACAACATTTAGAGCAATCAATAAACGCTGAAAGATATTATTTTTGGCCCCATTTAATCACGTTTTTGAATTTCTTAAAAATAATTTTTTTAAAAAAGTTGACAGGGGCGAGGACAATTAAGAGCCGCACTGTAGTATTTTAATTTGCATAGAATATTACAAAAAAAACCAACCAATACACATATAACATTATCTTATCTTATTTTTCATAAAACGCTTAAATGTAGATCGCAAAAGGAAAAATTAAGTTTTATTGTTCCTTCTTAAGAAATTATCACATTTTTAATAAAATATTATGCAAACTATTGCCGATTGTTTAAAATTGCGGTATTAAATCTTTGATACCAAAGACAAATAATATTCGATAACTATAAACCGTATTGCTCTTGAGCAAAATGTTATAGGTAGATATACAAAACATTGGTACGAAATCACTAGAGAAAAAAATATTCTACATCATCCAGTAATACATAAGCAATGTGAAAAGAATAAAACGACAAAACCATTTTTTTTTTGTACCAATACATTATAGTTGTATTTAACAAACAGTGGTTTGTGTCCCACCGTCAGCCCACAAAGGAAAACTGCCGATCAAAGAGAAAAAATGAAGAAATTAAATTCACAGTGAATGATAGATTAGATAATTTCATCGAGGAATATAAAGTCTATTTTTTTGTTAAACGGACAACTACTATATGTTAAAAATTTAGGGGAATGGTTAGCAATATCTAGTAATAAACATATTATATTGGTAAAATTGATAATATTTTACCAAGAAAGGTACTAAAACTTTGAGCGCGAACTGAAATATCACCTAATTTTGAATGTGTCCAATTAGAGGACTGACATCTGATTCCGAATTTGAATCGTTTTCTAAAGATATTATTAATGGTGGGACATTTAAAATATCTACATTGCCCAAATTCTTTTTCCAGTCTTCTTTGATAAAATTCTCAGTGTGCTCCACATAACATCTGTAATATTCGATAGGGGTTCTTGCCAAACCTTTAAAACCTTGTCACTGCCGGTAAATTTTGAATTTTGAATATTTTTATTGTAAAATGATTTACAGTGTTCCCATACCATTTCAATTGGATTATACTGACAATGGTAGGGTAGTAGTCGAAGAACTTCATACTAATTTGGTTTTAACCTAATCAAAAAATATTTCCCCATTCATTGTTTTACGGTAATCCCTATCGTTGTTTTTACTTGAAAAAATTAACCCACAATTTGGAAGAAACCCACCCTTATAACCCGTATGCAAAATGGTAAATCTTTCACCTTCACTTGTAATTTTGATATCATTCATTCTTTTATAATTCTTGTTAAAATTACATACCCAAAATATTTTTTCTAACTTTCCTATTACAATAGATTTGTCTCGAAACAAATTGTCCAGTTCTTTGTGACAATTTATCAGGGCCATTTTAAATCTGGTTGTTAAGTGTTCCCCTTTCGGCATATTGTAAATATTATTTAAATTATTTTATATATAATCCCTTTACAAATTTTTTTGACTGACAGTAGCTATCAAAAAAAATAATTTATAATAAATTTTTCATAAGTGCTGTTCTTATAAGAATGTAGCCAGCCATTTATCAAAACCAAAATTACTAAATATTTTAGACCAGTACTACTAACAACGTATAAACATCAAAGTCCGTTTTAAAAAAAAACAGATTTTAGTTTTTCCTCATCACTTTGACATGAAAAAGATCAGTGTAAAAATTGTACAAAAAAAACATTCTACCGTAGTAAAAAAATCGGGGAAAAAACTATTTTATATATTACAAAAATTTCTTCTGCGAACCATAACTAACAAATAAAATACACACATTTTCTGGTTTTTTATGTCTATAGACAATTATAATGAACAATTAGAGTGAATTCAACAATACATATTACTAATAGATTTTACCTTAACACGTTTCAAAACTAGAAAATTATTCTTTTTGAAATAATTATTATAATAACATCTAAATTGAATTTATATTTTTACATTACATGTAGGTAATCCGAAAAATTTCCATGAAATTGATTATAACGGTCGATTAAATATTACCTTGTCAAATTTTGAATAGTCAATTAGAGCTCAAGTAGTGAACCATTATTTCTACTCTACACAGTATGCGATTTTTTATACCAAAAGTAACAAAATTGAAGGAAAACACGTTTTTTTCGAAACGTAATACTTTTTTTAATAGTTATTTATGTAATAAGTGTGTAAAGGGATGTTTTATGCCATGAGCTCGGTGCTGTTTGGCGCCGAACCGAAGGTGAGGTGCAAAAAAAATCCGAGTGAATGCCATAAAACACCTTTACTCGCGTATTACATACAATATTTTTTCTACAGGGAAAAATTTAAGAAAAAACTTTTCTACTGGAAATTATAAAATGTCACTCTACAAAATAAAAGACTGTCAAAAGTTGTCTCTTACGTTTGTTTATCCATATATCAAAGGATTCTTTATACGCATGTATGCCACGCATGTACAGCCACTTTGATAATATATTTTTAATTTTAAGACAATCAATTCCGAATTCGTTTCTAAACTCAATCGCATTTTCCTTATCGTTGCACATAGTTGTAAGAAATTTTATAACCTGTTTCGCTTTACCAGTCTTCGGTATTTGACAAGCCATCAATCAATTCTGACAACTGATGCAAAATTCAAACTAAATAATACAAATTATTTTTGTTTTTTGTTTATTTGTATTATGTTTGTTTTGTTTTTGTTTTTTATAAATTTCAAAAGAGAAAATACAAACACATATGGTAAAATAACGGTTCTTAGACTATTATAAATTTTTGTATTATGATAATAATAATTAAAATATTAGTTTATACTTTGTTCTAACACTAGACAAACGTCAAAACAATCCTATCAAGGTAGCTCTGGAATCGTGCATAAAGGATTTT
>JABRWK010000324.1:38583-50000 GCA_013372445.1 Hypothenemus hampei | reverse complement strand
AAGTTTCGTCAATTTTTCGTTTTTTGGCGATAACTTTTGATCCAGATGAGTTAGAGCAACGAGGAAAAAAGCAAAATGTTCGTCTTTCGATTCTCTATCGACCTATGAAAGTCCAAAAAAAAAATCTTTTTTTCTTTTTTTTTCCAAAATTTCACTTTTTTTTGCCCCCGTTTTCACACATGTCGACTTTTTTTCTTCATTTTTTGTTATTCTACTGAGAAAACATTGCTGAAAACGATGGTGCAAACCAGAAGTTGATATCACATTTCAAAAAAAAGTTATAATTGTTTAAACTGAAGAGCTCGCGTAGCGTTCGGTCGCTTATAACTTCGAAACGGTAGATCGCAGAAGAAAATGTAATTTAAGAAAAAAACGTCATTTAATCAATACTAAAGGATGGTAACATCAAAAGTATATTTTTAATTCATTCCTGATCTAGGTGGTTATGCTTCATCTTTTGTGCACATGTAGTATTGTTCGTTTTCATTCTGTAGGAACGTATAGATAACAAAAGTATGATGATATATAAAGGGCCGTTCTTACAGGCAGTTCTATTTAAAAATTATTTTTCGTACAGTGTTTGACAGTAAGCTATACTACATAATGTTGATCAATCCAGTGAACATGGTGAATCTATTATTAATAACTTTCAATGCATTGAATCTTCCACCCTCACCAACCACAGAAAAAGAACGAGCAATAGCTAAGGAAATTTAATTCATTATAAATTTATCTTTTTATTTTGCAATAATTTTAACATATGTGACAAATATATAGTATATTTTATTATTATTTATTCATTATAAGTTTTACAGTAATGATATTCATCGAAAAAATGTTTAAAACATAGATTTTTCTTACACCAACCACATCTGACTACTGCAACCTGGTCACATAAATCACATTTTGCAGACACTGTATTAAAACTGTATTCTACAGGGTTTTCGAATTCTGGAGGCCTTTCTTCGATATATCCACTTTTGAACCAGGAGTATTTAAAAAGATTAGTATATCTTGGCGAGGATAGTTGATTATGTACTAGGGACTGTAATTGTATCAAATTATTTCTTTGATGCAAATCTATGTCATAATTATATAATAATACTGCATCCGAAAACTTTCTAACAAAATTCTTCCAAACGCGAAACCCAAAAACATCTAGCGGCTGTATCATTCCTGTCGTGCCAGCAGGTATGGTACGTACTTGCACTTCGTTCTGGTTCAAATCTACATTTTGCAAAACAGTAGGACATTGCCCACTCCAAGAATCTAAAAGTAACAGTGATTTTTCTCCTGTATTTGGTGCAAATACTTCTGTCAACCATGTTTTAAAATGGTTACTTGTTAATTTTCCTAATTTTGATGCCATAATATACACATTTTCTGGGCGAAATAAGTTTTACTCCACTCGAGGTCCAAATTCACCGCTGGGTTCACGTAAAACAATTAATAACGGAGATAGATTTATCTTGACAACACAATGCAAGTACTCCAAATTATTAAGTACATTGATAACACTGTGCAACAAATCATGGGTCATGGTGGTGGGCATAAATAATTTTTGCTAAGAAGTTTATTTACATCAAAACAAATTATATCGCGGGAAAAAAATTAAAAAATCAAAAAAAATTCAAAGAGTTTTAAAATATAATCAATCTTCTTAGGAGTTTGCAATCATACATTGAACTAAATAATAAACTATGGAAGGAAATTACCCCCACTTTTAAGAAGAATTTGTTAAAATTATTCAATAATGCGGTTTTCGGTGAAACCATCGAAAACATTGGTAAACATGGCACATTGAAAATTTTTCGTTTTTGGAAGGAGCAAAATGGAGCTAAACATTTAATAGCCAGGTTCCACTCTGAAACAATTTTCCATTGTCTGTGATTGACTAAAGTGTCATGGTATATATGTATATGAAGACGTTGTAAAGACCAATATTGAGAAAATTAATACATCTAATTATCTTCCAGATAACCTGTATCAAATTCTTTAACTAAATAAAAAAATTTGAGATTAATAAAGAATGAAGTAAGTGGAAAAATGATTTCTCATTTTATGGCAAAATGTACCTACTCTTATAAAGTTCAAGGTAGAAAAGCCACGAAAAGATTAAAGGAATAAAACAGAATATTGTTAAAAATGAAATATTTTCGAATACTTAAAAGAATATAAGACTGTGTCAGCCACGTAGCAAACCATCCGATCCTTCCAACACAGAGTTTTTAGTATCGGACTGTTAAAAATTGCTTTAAGTCCTGAAGATGACAAAAAATATTCAATGTCCGATTCATATGATACCTTTCCCTGGGAACATTATAAAATTATGTAGGTAAAGCAATTCTCATTTCAATTGGCCAAGCGTTGAATTTATTAATTTTTTATTGATTTATTTTACATTTATTCTATTAATCTAACTATTAGTTAAGGTTTGATTGATTTGTTACTATATACTTATTTATTTATTTGGTTATTTGTTGTTATTATTTATTTATTTTTAATATATACTTGTTTTTTGTTAATCCAACTGCTGTATGATTTATTAAAACTCGACTATTTTATAAATATCTGGTTCCCCTTTCCTCATACTACTTGTTCAATAAGATAAACGTTTGGTTGGCGATTTGTTTTTTAATTAATTTTCATAAACACATCTATTAATGGATTACTGAAATTCGCATTTTTATATACTTTTTCTTTGTCATTTTAAAAATATATAAGCCTTTAAGTATTAATTATTCATGTTTCGAGAATTTATATAAAAAGCAAAATTGTATAGAATTATGTAGAAAGCAAAACTGATACTTTTCCAGTTGCATTTCAGTTTCAGTGCATTTTTTAATATTTAATTAAAACATAAATACATTGAATGCTCTTCAACTAATATGAAATGGAGTGCGTTAAGTAAAAAAGAACCAATCAAAAATTTTTTTTTTGAATAATTGAACATCTTGCTAATTGTCATTTTTCAGTTGTGTCACTAAAATTTCAAATTTCCATCTTTGAAAACTGAATGACAACAACAACTAGGATTTTGTAAAAAGGAACCAAGTTTAAATGATTCCATTTTGCGTTTTTAATTTTGCAATCTACCACATGATTCTCTGTTGAGTGAATAAAATTTGTAATTTCGATATTGCAATAAAGGATCACTTAAATTATGAGAAGAACTATGAAGAAAAATCGGTTTTCTGATGCTGTTGATCAAGAATGAGGTTATTGGATTCGTAATATAGAGTTATCTCAATTTTTGATAAAATGTTGGTTGGTCCCTTTTTGCTTAACGCGGTCCAAATCAAAATGGAACAGTGTATCTACTTCAACCTCATTTACTTCTATAGAAAATAAAAACAGAAGCATAAAAGAAAAATGATTCTTCAAATTTCTCTCTATTTCCCCTAGATAGGCCGAAATTGGATTCCTCAAAATCAACAGAATTCAATTGAATTTGTCCTTCA
Source organism: Hypothenemus hampei (assembly GCA_013372445.1). Classification (NCBI taxonomy): domain Eukaryota; kingdom Metazoa; phylum Arthropoda; class Insecta; order Coleoptera; family Curculionidae; genus Hypothenemus; species Hypothenemus hampei. Next base: position 46,539 of record JABRWK010000324.1, on the reverse strand, counting down.
TTCTAGAAGCACTTTAAATATCCATTTTAAATTAAGTTGAGGTACTTCTTTTTTTATCTTCGTTAACACAGTTTAAATTTTCTCTGCAATTTTTTTTATACATTTTTTTTTCTCAATACAAGCAAGGCAATAGTGGCGTTTCGTTTTGTAAAAATTTTTTGAAAAATATGGGAATTTTTATTACTCATTAATTATATTAGACGTTCGGGCATTATCCATATTTCTTTATGCTATGCAGGATGTCTCTAAAAGGTTTTTACAAAGTATTACCTGATATAGTACAGATCAAACTATATCTATTTCACTAAATTTCCCTTAATCAAAAGTTGATACTATCTGAAATACGTACAGAGTGCCAAAGGGAAAAAATAAATTATATATTCTCTGATATGTTCCGATTACTTCGAACTAATTTCTCGAAAGTTCATATCCAGGAATTTTTTGACTTACTCGCGATTTAATACTTCCAAAGAGTACCAAAAGCGACTATATTTAAACCGCCAAGACTTAATTAATTAGTTAATTAATTTGTTTTAGCTTAATTCCAGAATATCAAAATAAAATTCTAAAATTTTTAGTCCATTTTACCATTTGCAACATCAATTGATGGACACCCTATATATAAGGAGAATTGTTCTATGTTTAATTCAAAAAGGTTCAGCTAATGTTTCTTTTATAATAATAGGTCATCTTATCATTGGTTGAGATTCTTGAATTTTACTCCATAGTGCGATGTGTCAACATTTTTAACAGTTGTTCCAAAAATTGACAAAATAAAAGAAAACCGAAAAGCAAAAATACAAGTTGAAACGGCGAATCATGCCCCGTGCGTCACCACTTTCCAATCATAGTCAAAACGTGCCTTATATTGTCCTTTTATTATTTTTTACATGTGAGAAAAAGAGACAATATTAAAAAGTCATGTCTTCTAAGTTAAAAAATACATTATTACAAAAGTCTAATTACTAAAAAAAACAACACTATAAAAAGATGTATTAAATTGATTTTTCATCAATAAAATTAATCAATGGTGACAGGTGTACGTCAGTGAGGGTTTTTAAGTAATTTTGGGAATTGCAGTATATTTTTTCCAGTTTTTTGAAGAAGTTTTATTCTAAAGTTGGCTTTATAAGATTAACATCAGTTCTTATCAGAGCTATTTGTGTATTTTTTATATTTTTTCAGTAAGTATTTTTTGACATAAATATAACTTGTATGACATAAAAGCATGACTAAAGCTTGGACGGTGTGTTTTTAGTAATACCTGGAAAAATTCTTGGCGTTTTTTTAAGTAAAAAAAATCTGCGTTTGCTTTCTATTCAAGTGGCACATGTAAACATTGTAGATAAAATTTTATTTCACAGTTGCACAGATCATAGTTATCTGTGGTGTCCATACTGCACAAGATAGTGAACTAAATTTTTAATTATTAATCTCCTGAGACGAGACGATAGCCACGACCAAAATTTACAAACTTTTTTTCCCCCCGTATTTTCGATTTAATCCATATGAAATTAATGACGTATAAATTATGACGCACGGGGCATGACTCGTCGTTTCAACTGTAGCTTAGTGCTTAGAACTACAGCTACAAATATGAATGAAAAGAACGAGGTGTAATGTGAAAAATGGTTGAAAAATTATATCAAAATAGTCGTGATTTCCATCAGTATTCACCGCCTCACAAATTGAATCGGCTTATGATAGGTATTTTTTTGAATTTCTGTTTATATTGTCTGTCTGCGTAAAGTCAGATATTATGTACAGTCGTATTCAAAAAATTTGCATACACCTATTAGAGAGAGAAGTTTGACAATCCTATTTGGGTAAAATTGACTTATTTAGCAGCAGATGTCATAGGTTATCAAAATTGACAAAGCATTGTCATTGGTCGCTTTAATAGCCGGTTTTACGCAAATCTGATTGTCAAACTTCTCTCTCTAATAAGTGTATGCAAATTTTTTGAATACGACTGTACCTGTCGCAGTCATTTGATAAAGAAATTTTTATGAAAAGTCTAAGAATTTGATGCCAATCTTTACTATACTTTATCCTTTATAGATATATACTTAAGTAAAGTAAGGTAAGGTATGGCTTGTTTTTCTAAAAAGAAAATTTAAGCAAACAAAATTGCGCACCACTATTACATAAAAGTGTCTAACCTTTTCACGAAATGACGAATTACATTATGTTACCACGGCATACCTATATTATCCAAAACGTGGCGAACACATTAAAGGGCAATACCATTCAGTGTGGACAGTTTTAAGACCGTACAAATCTGAATACGAGATCAAACTAAACATATGTCTTGCCTCAACGAAAAGCCTGTACGTGTAGGATATAACTTTGGCAAAAAAATACACCTGCACACATTTACCGACAAATATCAGAGTGATTGAGAATTTAGAGTTGCCGTTTAAAGTAAATTTTTCAAGATTCTTTTAATATAAACGTTCGTAATTGATTTTTCTTTCATAAATTACAGTATACTTATTGCAATTTTAAAGTAATGATGTTCAAAAACTATTAATAGATTTTCAACATTTTTCTTGAATACATACTCTTTTTTTTATTCACCGCAAAAATATGTATGTTTAAATCACTTATTATGGTAAAACATAATTATGTGTCAATTAAAATACAATACAATTCTAACATTTGTCGAGAAATACTCACCCATTTGACCAACATTCAAAGGTAATTGCCTGTATCCGAAAAAAAACATTTTTTTGCGTTAAAAAAAGCTTCTCTTAAATCAGTTTCGCAGTCGAGTCTAATTATGGGTGTTAAACATGGGTTATGGGTGTTAAACAGGAGTATATGGTGTTATGCACTTCTTTTAGGTAAACGGCTGATGCAAGTTTTGATTCATACTCACTTTTTTGCTTCCGCTATTTAGGCTTAAGCAATTGTCAAGCTCCATCTTGTACTCTTCCTCAATTTTGTAGAGACGGACCTATAATCGATCCAAGAATTTCAAATCGTGTAGGAAACAATCCTAGTCAAAGCAGAGCTCAGGAGGTAAGTTGTATATTCATTCAATGTGAAATAAAAATTAGCGAAACGTGTATTAGGTTCTTGTTCCGAACATAGTAAATCCAAATCCAACACCATTGCCAAATTGTCCTCCTGGCTATATTCCATGTGTAAATGTAACTTGTGGTTCTCCCACTGTTCAGCCAAGTTCACAAGACGGATTTGCGACAGAAAATTCGTTTCCCTGGCAAGTGTTTATTCGTAATAATAATAATATTGCAGTGAAAAACGGATACGCTGGCGGTGGAGTTTTATTGGGTCAAAATTACGTTTTAACAGCTGCACATAAAATATCAAATCTGTGAGTATTCTAAATGAAACCATTGTCATTAGTACTTTTTTGATTTTTTTTAGCACAAGTATTAGTGTTTTATTGGGCGTTTACAGAACTAACAACTTAGTGAACGTGCAAACATCTCAAGTAGCCCAAGCGTGGATACATAGCAATTATAATCCAACTTATTTGAAAAATGATATTGCAATTTTGAGATTAGCCACTCCAATTAACATAAACGAAAATGCCATGCCAATATGCCTACCAACATCAGGAAGCAGTTTTATTGGAAGTCCAAGGTAAAATATAAAAATATATTAAAGTTTACTCAAATTCTAATCGATTCTACAAAATTTTTGTAACTTATGTATGCATATACAGGGTGACCCCCCAAAAACTTCTTTATTTGACGTAATATAAAAAAAATAAAAATAGAGCCATGCAGGTGATAAAAGGTTTTTTTTGTTCTACTATGCAAAAAGTTTTCAATTTCAATAGTATACGAGGTGGAAGTTCCACCGTGGAACGAAAGTTTATATTTTTTTAAATTGGAACACCCTGTATTTAATGCATATTTCGATTATACATATATACAGTGTGGCTCATTTAAAACTGAACCACCCCTCTAAAATCTTTATTTATAGTCCGATTTTGAAGATTTTTTTTAAATTGTTGATCATCAAAAACTCTATCCTGGGACAACCTCTTGTCGCGTTCGCTTAAAAATCACGGCCTACTTTTTCATGCCCAAATTTTAAGAAAATTGTTTGGGGATTTTTTTTTCTTAATTTGACTTTGGGTTCGTGTTTAGAATAATTTCAAATAGTTCTACCCCAAATTTCATTACAAAAGGTTTGTTCTTAAAAAAATTACAAGGCAACGAAATATGCCCAATTTAGAGAGGAATATTCCTGTAAAATCTTTATTTGCGATTCGATTTTGATATTTTTTTTACTTTTAGAGCGTCTAAAACTCTATCTTAGGACAAGTTTTTTAAAAAAAAATAAAAATAAAAAATAAATAAAAAATTTTTTTTCCCATTTTTTTAAATTTTTTCCATTATACGCGATCAGCCTGTAGAGAGTGAGCGAAACTCATTGACTGGGATGCTTATTATGCTTATTTGGGCTTACTATGGGAAAACAGAAGGCTAAATTGAAATTCTAAATAGGGGATCTTGAAGGAGGTCCTCCAAGGTCTATCTTTAACTAAACATTTTTTTTTCAAATTTGGGAAAATGGCGTCTGAGACGCCATCAACATTTTTTTCCCAGAAACATACTTTTTTCCTATATCAAGAAGCTCTATATTATGTTAAAAAACTTTTATAGGAATACTTCTTTTTCTGTCACTTTCTCTTTCCAATCTAGAGGGTGTCCCACCTATACCTATTAATTTTCTTATTTTGCATTTACATTAAAAAAGTCATTCTTTATAAAAAGTTTTGCTTCTTCTAAAAAGTCAGTAGCTATATTTAAAATTTCGAAATGATATAGAGGGAAACAAAAATTAGGAATCATTATTTTCTCCTTAAATAAGATTAAAGAAAACAATAATAATAAATAATTACTAATAATTATTAATTATAATTAGTAATTTTTGATTTCTAATAATTTTTTAAGCTTACCTGAAGAGAAGTTAATGATTCCTATTTACAGACGCTATTTTCCCAAATTTGAAAAAAAAAATTTAACTAAAAATGGACCTTAGGAGACCACCTTCAAGATCCCTTACTTAGAATTTTAATTTCGCCTTCTGTTTTTCCGTAATAGGCTCGAGTCATTGAATTTCGTTCACCCTCATTTCGTTTCACACATAGCAGAAAATAGCAACGTAATACTTTAGTGTCGGAATGCACATACAACAGATGTAACATTACAGTGTCCCATGGATTATCGGGTTTTCCCTACCACATTAAATCACTGTAGTGTGACATTAACAGTGAGAGAACGTAAACAAATAAGGATCAAAATGTTGTAATCTAATAGCGACGTGTAACATCTCTTTAATGGGCTGACCAATCGATGAGACTCTGTGATGGTATAATATTGAATGGATACGTCCACGCATGATATTTAAGGCTTCACGTTACTATATTCTGTTGAAACCTTAAGTTCCGTCTTTGCAACTATTCTTCCTAATATACATATGTATGATGTTTCCCAAACTGGTCAAAGATATACAGTATGTCCATTTTTTACCGCGGTCTTCTACGGTGACTAAACCATGGACTACAAAAATCTGAAAAAATTCATATAAATCTTTATCGACTTGAGCTACCTTTGGAAGATATTTTCTACTTTGTGGCACTTCCGGTTATATCGGAAGTAGTTAACTTCCTTATTTTAAAGAAACCTCACCATTTTTAATAGCTTTTTTGGCTTCCTCGTCAAATTTTAAGGCCACTTTATGCCTTGTTTCGAAAATTTGCCGTTTTCAAGTTACTCTGGAAAATTCGAAAATTTTGACAGATGCAGGCTCTCCCGTAAATTGATGCTGTACTTCAACCGTTGTGGATTTAGGTATAGGCTTTTTCGGGTTCCAAGATAACTTAATAAGATGTATTGTGATTTTATAAGATATTACAAAATGGTTAAATGAGAAATGTATGAAATAATTTAATTTTACTTTAAATGACGTTCGGATAACTATTTTACCTTTCTTTTGGTTTCTGGGTTATTTTTGAAAAACTAAAATATTGTATTTTCGAAAATGGCTTATAACTTAGTTATTTAAATAGATTCTTCAAATCTGTATGAACTTCTCTGGTGCAATTGCAATTCGGATGTGTTTCGGTTATTTATAACCATCATCAAATTTTTATTCCTTATGGAAGCTATATTTAATTTTTTTAAGCATTAAAAAGGACATTTTTCCTTTTTACATGGACGATATTTAAAAAAAAATTGAAGAGAAAAGTGAAAACAATTTTTCGTTTAGAAGAAAATGCATTCAACAATGCACAATAAACTTATTGTCAATAGATTATTAATCTCTTAAGGAATACATACGTATTACGAGTATTTTTATTAGAAAATCACATTATTTGGACCGTTAATTTTAAATTCTTTTAGTACCGCTTGTGTGGTGTCTGGATGGGGCCAAACGAGTTTTGCTCTTGACGATGCTCCCACTCAAACTTTAAAGCAAGTCCACGTGCCAATAGTAACCAATGATCAATGTTCCGCGTCTTATACAACTATTTTAGGACCTACAAACGCCGCTGCTTATTTGGATTTTCCAAATGAAATTTGTGCTGGCGGACAGGCTCAATTGGACTCATGCACAGTAAGTTAAGACGGTACAATTTATGATAAAATTATTCGATTATTAATTTCATAGCAAGACGGAGGGTCTCCATTGGTCTGTTCCACTATTCCCGGACAATTCAATTTAGTTGGACTTGTTCTATGGGGAAAAGACTGCGGACAACCTGGAAGATATGGAGTATATTTGAATGTCCCTGTGTACTTGTCCTGGATCCAGTGTATGTTTCAATGTATTGCAGGAAATTCCAATTGCGCAGCTTGTCCCGCACGAAGATACTTATAACTACTGCAGAACACTTTTCCTCAAAATGAAAAGAGGTAGTAACAAAGTTAGTTAAAGTCATAAATTTCATACCATTTTACTTACGAAATTTAGAAATTTTTCCATTTTCTTAAAAGATGAGCATTTCCCAGGCAAAGGAAAAATTGTACTTATTTAACCAAATATGAAAATCACAAATGAATTTCATTCTAAGCGAAGTGTTGTATTAAAATTTTTTGTCAATAATACTATAAACAAAAGACATACCTTTGTTTTTATAATTTAGTTTTATTAAAAAAAATGTTAGGGATGAAATAAAATAAAAATAATCACGGATCTAGAGTAAAGTGTGGCCAATTATTTTTTAATTCATTATAAAATCGAGTTCCAGGACTGGCAGTAGCGCTGACTTGTCTAGCACCAAATAATTTATATTTGCCATCTAATTCTCCAAGTTCCACTGCACAAGCCAAGAATTTTTTCAGTGCTTTCAACATTTTTCTGTTAGGCAATTTATCTGGAACAAAAACATATATTTCTATTACTGATACTTAAGTAAATAATGGAAAAACGGTTCTTACCGGTTATCGGGCCGCCAAAAAAAAAAATTTTTTTTTCAAAAATTATTTTTGATTTTTTTGACTGTTGGCGTTAGATAAAACTAATAATTGGATAAAATTAAAAAAAATAAAACTGTGGGTGTTTGTTTTGGTTAAAATACCCGCAAGTGTTAAGTTTGTTTTTGTGGCATCTGCAACCAAGGTTAAGATGCCATTGTCTCGTCTTCTGTTGCTTAAAATGACAATAGCTGTCAGGATTGTAAAAACGGGTGTTTAAGGAAAAAAAAGGTGATTTTAGAGTGAAGAGACTAGTTTCTAACAAACAACAAACAAAATAACGATAAAAAAATACAACTAAACGGGGGGGAAATACAGAGATATCTTGCAAAATGGTTGTGAAAGGAGTGTGAACCATAGACTTATAAAATATATATGTAGTTGGTTGAAAGTATGTTTTAATGTTGAATTTTAAAATTTTATTTCAATTTTAGTACTGTTTTGTAAAAAGATAAAGTAAAACAATCAAAACAATCAAAAAAAAATTTTTTTTTTT
>JABRWK010000324.1:14925-29266 GCA_013372445.1 Hypothenemus hampei | reverse complement strand
ATAATCACTGAGTGAACGGTTATAATTATAAACAGTACTTACATTTATCACAACACTTAGTCACTTAACACTTTCGGCAGAAGATTCTTAATTTGCATGGAACGACCCTCCGGGTTGGGGTCCCGGTCCGGACTCCCTTTCTACACCGAGATAGTACCTTTTTATACTAATCATTTAACCCCAATAATTACTTGTTATTACATTCCGATCTAAACCCCATTCTTAGATCTGAGGAATGTGTTTACGAAGCGTCGCCGTTTGCGACCCCGTGGTACTTTTGCCCCATCTGCTTACGCAATTCGCTTAGCGGTGACCTGGTCTACTTAATTGCTTTGACCCAGTTGGGTACAAAGGTGAATTATAGTTTAATGGTACTTCCGGTGCCTCACATTAGGGTGTCTCGTGACAGTATGTTTGGTAAGGTGGGTTTTTCCCATGTACCCCGGGTTTTTAGAAAAAACGTCATTGTAACATTCTAATAGGTCTTTTATTTCATCGTAGATTGGTATTTCGCTTATATGATCGAGGTCGTGGTCCTTTATGGTTACTTGGTCGTTCTCGATATCCCCGATGCAAAGTATCGATTTTTCTTCCGGGTTTTCCTTTGCTATTCTTAAGGAGGCGAGTGTTGTTCCTTTAAGTATTTTGATGGAGTGCTGGTTTTTTGACGTTATTTCTATTGACAATTTCGCGTCGCGCGATATGGGTTTGGATATGAGGATTCCTTTTTTGTGTGTGAACGGCATGATTTCTGTGAGGGCCGTGTTGTCTTCTTGTTCCTGGGAGATTAGTATTGAGTGGAATGTGATCTCCTTGCTCTCGCCTGGCTGTAGTATTTGGTCGATGGGGCATTGGATTTTTTGTGTTGCGCTCGGACTATTGTTGATTTTGGGTTTCGGTCGGTGCATGCTGATGTTTTGTTTTTTCGGGGTCAAGTTCATCTAGCCGGGTATCGGGTTCTAGGCCGAGGATTTTTATTTTCGCCGTGCCGTGTTTACGTTTTATGGTTATTGACTCCTCGTTGCAGTCGATGAAAGGTCTGGTTTCCTTCATGAATTGTGCCCCTAGGATCACCGGGTAGGGCGAGGCGTCATTTACTAAAAAGTCCATGGGAATTGTTGCCCCGCCGAGTTCTATTTCCGTTATTTCGGTTCTGTGTCCGCTATAGTCTATGAGGATGACTTTTTTTGGTAGGCGATTCTTTTCTGTCGTTAGCTCCCCCCGGATTATGTTTCGGGACGATTCTGAATCGAAGATGATTTCTATGTATATTCCGTTTATTGTGCCTCCGAAGTGGACGAGTTCTTTGCTTGTGAGGAGGACGACTTCCAGGAGGCGGTCGGAAGTCGTCCTTACTCGTTCTTGTGCTTGTCTGGTGGGCTTGTTTACAGCTGTAGTGGCCATATTTATTGCAGTCCTGGCATCTTGGCTGTCCGTGTCTGCCTCTTGTGTGCGGGATGGGTGGCTGGTTTTGTCTTCTGTATTCGTGGGGGCTTTGTTTCCTTACCAGTGTGTCTCTTAGATCTGTGTATTTTTGACTTGGGCCGCTGTTATAGGTGTCCTTGTGGTGGTTGTCGTTGTATTCCCTGTGGGGTGTGTGACCCCATCTTTGGTTGTATTGGTGAGGGCGGCTGTAGCCGCAGTTGTAGGGGTGAGGCGTACTTTTTTCCTCCTGTGCGGTTTCGTTTATTTCGTGTATTTTGCGGATCGTCTTTCTGACAGCTTCTCGGTTCATATCTTCGTCGGCTAGGGTGATGTATAGTTTTCGAAATTTTGGGTGTAATCCTTTCTCGAATTGTTCCCGGAAGATGTCAAATGGCATATCTGGGTCCATTTCTCCTGCTAGATTTTCTAGGTCGAGGTAGTACTGTTTTATGTTTTCTGTCCAGCCTTGTCTTTTTTTGTGAAATAGGTTGGTTCCGCGTCAGGTGTCCTCTAGGTATTCAATTGTTAGGTCCTTCTTGACCCGGTCCCAAGTGTTAGTTGAGTTCCCTGGGTCGGCGCCGCATCTTCGAAACCATAGGTTTGCGCTATCTTCTAAATAATACTCCAGGTAGGCTATCTTGTTATTGTATGACCATCTGTTGCCGCTTACGGCTCTTTCGTAAGCCATGAGAAATGTGGTAGTCGAGTCGATGCTGGGGTGGAACTTTGGGGGCTGTATAAAACTCGGTTTGGATGGCTCCAAGGTTTGATTGCTGGCCTGCCCCACGCTGCTATTGTTGGCCATGTTTGAGTGCTGAATCGGGGTCTCGTTTAGTCGTTCGGTTGGTGTTGGGGTTGTCGCCTGTTGTGATAGGATTGTTGTTTCCAAGGTGGACGTGTCTTGCTGTTTTTCGGTGCTGTTTAACTGAGGGAAAACGGAATCGTCGCTGCTGTCGTTCGAGGTTTGATGGGTTGTTTCCCTTTGCTTGAGGGTTCCTGTGCAGTCTGTTAGTAGGTCGACGATGTGTGGGGCGTATCTGTTAAGGTCTTTGGATGGTTTTCTTGTTCAGTCCATATATTTTCTGTGAAGGCTCTTAAGGGCTTGCCACTTCCTTTCTGTGACTCTGCTATCTGTGCACCTTTCTTTGCTGTCCTTTGCCAAGTTTGTTCTGAAGTTGACAGGTTCCTCGTATATCTGTTGTGGTTCACTCTTTTCCATCAGGTGAACACTGTATTACCTGGTTGTGTTCCGACGCAAAGCGGCGTCTCCACCATATGTCATGATATGAGTCATGACCGTCACTTCTCAACTTAGTGACTGCCGGGATCTTTGCGTATTAATTGAACACCAGGTTGGTTATTATAATAATACTACGATGTTTATTATTGTAAACAATAAGATTGACAAGCACAACAAATAACAATGTGTCACTGTGTGTCTTGACACGAAGATAGAATTGCTTGTTTATATGTATAGTAATCTGCCAATGGTAATACCATGTTTAAAGGCTAGTAACTCGTTTTGAGTAATCATGTGTAGTAGACCTTGGAGGTGTTGATCTGTCGTTGCCGACTTCTGCTGGAGTTGTTGTAAGTGAGCCCCTACTATTTTAATCCGTCGTTTGGTTTCCTAAGGAGTGTTGTGTATTTCCCCTACTACCCCTCTTGGTCCCGCAATTCTCATATTGCTTTGAAGACTCACCGTCCCGAAAATTTTGTCGGGAGTACAGCAGTTTATTGCAGTACGATGCAGAGGACGCTGGTTGTGATTCGGCGGGACAGGCTCTAGAGTCGGTGGTCCAGTGATCACTCGATGCGCGCGCCGGGGTGTTGTACCATTGCTTCCCGGTCGTTCCGGTGCTGTTACGCACGTTGGAGTAGGAAGTGTCTCCGCTTCTGGCCCCATTTGCTATCATATGAGCATGGATGCCCTGCAGAATGGTAACTGCGCCTAAAAGGGAAGGGAGATCCCCAGCGCTGCCAGCCGCTAGAGCAAAGTAGTTCTGCATGGACGGGTGCAACCCGTTTTCGAAATGCAGCTGAAATGTGGCAAAAGGCATATTCGGATCCACTTTGTCGGCTATGTCCAGCAGGTCATAATAGTACTCCCGTGGTGACTCCGTAAATCGTTGCTTTCTACCGAACAGTTTGTGCTGTGCTTCCCGCAGATAGCCTTCTCCGACAAATTTCCGTCGGAAGTCCGCCTTTACTGTTTCCCACGTGCTGGTGATTTCGGTCGGGTCGTTAAAGTAGGCCTGATACCACTTACTGTCGGCACCTTCAAGATAATTCCCCAGATATGTAAGACGTAGGGTAGCGTCCCAACCATTTCGTCCCGCTTCCGCCTCGAATTTGTAAAAAACGTTGACGCCTGACCGGATCGGGGGTGAAAAGTTGGTGATGTGATGAACCGAGGAGTAATAACCTGCTGTGTGTGATTGTGGAGATCGCCCAATATGATGTCATTCTCCGTTGTGTTTATTTTTGAGTCAACTGTCGGCGTGTCGGCGTCGTCGATTATCACAATGGGAAAGGGGTGATCTGAGTCAAATATACTCGGACCCGGATTTGTAAGTGTTGGTTCGTCCTTAAGGATTACTTTTTGTTGAGTAGTGTTGAGGCCGTCGTTGACCGTAAGGACTATTCGCTTAGTAACAGAGCCTTTTCCCGGACGTATTTTGTCTGCGACATCCGCTGGGAGTGATAGACCGAAAGGAACGAGTGGTTGTAAGGTTAACGAAGTGCTATTATGACAGGGCTGAAATCGCGAGGGTGATGGTGAACTTTCTCCACCTGATGTCCTTTGCGATTTGTCGCTATTGAGAATTTTCTTTCTAAGTAATCGCTTATTGCGCGACCGAAGTTTTTAGTAACGTATCGTATACCGAATATTGACGCACCATGCAAATAAAAAACGTACGCAGTAAATGAAGGACCGAAGGTGACAAAGAAACGAAATAAGTAAATAAAATTGGTCTTCGTTTAGACAGTTCCTCACTAATTGGTTGTTGCTAAAGACGGCGCCCACACCATATGTCACGTTTGGGGTCTATGACGACACAACCAAGGATGGTGTTTGCCGGGTTCTTTTACTCAACAACAAATAAAGTACTGGGGTTTGGTAAAACTAAATTATTTATTAGGACTAAAGTAATGGTGTAAACTATAAATAAGACCTATCAATTACAATACTACGGTTTGCCTTAAGCAACGCTGTACTTAAGAATGACAATTTAAATTTATACCCAATTAAAGAGAAACCGTCTATGAGATCTTTCAACAATAACGTAAACCACTTACCTTGTGGTGTTTTTTCTATTGGCGGATTCTGGGGTGGTTGATGTAGTCTAGTTGGCCTAGCAATCCTTGGCTTGACACCACATTTAACGTTATGCACAAAAATTATATTTTTATGTTAAGAACTCTTAACGGGAGTCTTGTATGTCCGTTGTTGGTTAACCGTCGCGGATACCAACTATCCTCCATCCCCGTTTTGATTCCTCAAGTCACGTCGGTCCAGTCAGCATGTTATCGTTATTCTTTTTATGCTGATGATGTCGAGTTAGAACGTTGTTCTACTTTTGTATGTCTAATTGCAAAAAATGCAATTTCTGATAGTTGCGACACTTAAATGTGTTACGTGCGTCACAAGATGGAATTGTGCAATGGTATAAGTAATAGTCCTGTCCGAAGGGTAGTATCCCCTTTGTGACAATATAGTTATGACAATCCAAAGTGCAATAAAAGTTTAATTACGATTATAACTAATGTAGGATTATGGCTTCAAAGTGAAATTTAAAACTCTAATGCTAACTACTCGTATATAGTTTTCTGTCGTTTTTAATCTCCATTCACCTCGGAAAAGAAATTTATAACAAGTCAGACATATGATAACGGAGTGGTCTTTACCAATGTGTTTTTACAACTGTTTTGACAATACTGATCATTCATCTTTACATCTTTATCCCCCGCGGTTGTCTTCTCTATTTGAAGATGTGGTTTTTTTATGTAAAAGGCTCAACTTCACAGCGTTTGATACTGAGCCTTACGGATGACGTCAATTGAGATCTCTCCGCGTGCCTTAACAAGTGAGCTGTGACCAAATTTTTGCTGATCTCTCTAATAAAAGATTTTCGCCCATACTTTTTGTTTTTCAAGTAGTCATGATTGGCTGGATTAAAAATGACGATGCCTTTCTGCTACTAAAACAATAGCTGTCTGTACTGTATAGGGCTCATGTAAAAAAGAACAGGGACAAAGCCTTTTGTCCACATGGAGAATATGTCCATAAGGAATATGTGTCACCACGAAATAAGATTTTATCAGTAAAATTACGTTGATGTATAAAATAATCCCTGTTAGTAGTAGGAGGATTAAATATTATTTTATAATGTGTCAAACAAATAATGCATTGTGGGGTATGCATCCACACAATGCAGAACGCTAACTTTTTTGCATAAAGTTTTCGAAATACATAACTTGCGCAAATTTTCACTTCTACATAGTTTGAAGAATACACGGAAGCATATTAATAAATATATTTTTTTGTGAATTGACTCAAAAAAATATGGCTTGGAGTCAGTATGATTCCAACAAAAAGGGCGGTTAAAGACAAGTACAACAAAACTTAGTGTTCTCTTCTAAATAGAGCTTCTGAATCAGTTTGTTTATAGAATCCTATGAGCCCCGGATAACCAGAATACTTTTGGGATATCTAAGTAAAGATGGCAAATCCTTTTTCTTTATAGTTGTACCTAGTCTTTGGTAAAAAATCGAAGTGTTTTATGATTAAAAGTGTTAATTAAAATTTCTTGTTAAAATAAACTATTTAATTAATGTGTTTTTGGAAAGCAATCAAGAATTAGTGTTTACATTGAACGTTATTCATATTTGTCATATTTTCCCGAAGTTCGTCCAATGATGTATTGCGGGTTGCTGACTTATAGGAAGTCACGTGGTTTTCAATCATTTCTGAAAGCACGATACTTGCCTCATTAAGTGTCAATATTTGAGAGGGTAGTTCCTTGATTTATTCTGAAAAATAAGGGGTTCTATAAAAAGGAGTTAAAATGGTTTATGTTTGAGATGCAGAGTGTTAAAATTTATATTTTTTTATTTTCATAGATATTTCCCACAATATTCAGGATGGAGGATTCCAATTTAATATGCGGTATAACAATAACAATTTACACCATCAGGGCGTACAATATGTAGTTTGTTACAATGTACAGAGTATTATAATTTTTTGGGCTACTATTAGTTTTATTTGTTCGAATTTTTTTCTACTGCTCCAATAATATTCAATGATATTATTTTTGAATTATTTGTTCATTTAAGAAAATATGCCAATTTGACTTTTTTAGATATCTGGTGACGTTTTCGAGTTACTTTAAAAAATAACTGTAATAATGCACGCTTCGATTTCAATTTTTTTTACGTTTTAAGTTCAGGTACAGGTGGGTTTGATACTCGAGTTGCAAATCAGTTCCGCCGTATGCCGAGTGCCTTAATCCACTTATCTTAAAGAATGTTTATTTTTCTTAGGGAATGTAAAGGTTAAGTAACCCTCGTTTAATTTTGTTCAGTTTACTGTATAAACTGAACGATTGGATATCTTATGGATCCAGTTACAAAGTATGTATGCAGGCTGCTTCATAAAAAACGACCCAAGTTATAACTCGGTTATTTATGAACCGATTTTAATGAACTAAAAATCGAGTAAAANAAGTAAAAATTGTTTGGTTTTTAAATTTGTTATTTGGGCATTTCTCTGTAAACTGGGCAAGTTGTTCAAGAAAGTTGTTTAAGCAATTTTTTTACTTATGGTATTAAGAAATAAGTAAATGTCACTCTGGCTAATAATAAACAACAAATGAACCAGGAATATTTCCATTACTTTAGGAAATATTGAGCATTTTCTGAAAAATCGATACAGGGGACCTATTCCAGGGGATTGTGGTATTCAAAAAAAAAATACTGTTTTAATAAGAAAATTAAATCTCTTTTTAATTTTTTTAATTAATCTCAAAAACTTGGGAATTCACGAATTAAACAATCGAACAATACAAACAATGTTACGGGGTTATTAAATTAATGATTTAGTGGGTACCTCAATTTTCCCTGTTAACCAACGGTATTCCAAAACACGGACAAACAGTAAACTTTAACTTTATTAAACGTAATGTTGGAAAACCAAAAAAAACAGAAAACAAGAAACTCAACTTTAGGGTACGGCAAAAAAACTAAACTCGCGCCTCTGTCCTTTTGTAACGTCAATTGTCAATTCTCAGCGGCGTTGCCAAATCCCGCACGGTTACAACAATTTCTTTATAACAGGTCTGTTCCAACTGGCGCTAGGAACCGTTCGCGAACGGTTCAAAATGATCGAACAATTCAATATTGAATTAATTACTAGTGAATGTCAGTCGGTGTTAAACTGGTTCATCATTTTGAACCGTTCGCGAACGGTTGGAACAGACCTAATGTTCCACTAATAGTTAACTTATAATTCTGAAAGCTAGACCCAGCTTCGTTTTCAGATTCGGAAACATTAAACACATTTTCCACAATAAGCTTCCTCTTGTCTTCATAAATCATTTTTCCGATAGTAAAATGTAGGCAACAATCATCATCACAAAATCAGCTTACAATTAAATGTTTCATCGTTATTTCAATAGAACTTGATTTTAAACCTAAAGGATTAAAGAATTTTCCTGTGACTTGATGCACTATGAGGGTACCAACAAAATTTTTCACCTTGGTTAGTTCTTTTCCGATTTTAGTAGTCATTCGTTTTTTTCATCATCTTGGACAATGCTCAGAGTAATTGCAGGACATTTCTGTTCAATGGCCTCCACAAACTTCTCTAAATTTTCGATGTCACCTTCAACGGCAACCACGGCATCTGCAGTTCTTTTACAACTAGCTCCAATGCCGTCCGGTGCACTTTTACCATGACCACTCTTCGTATAGTTCCAGGTGAACTTTTGTATATGTAGAAACTGTTTTAGTAATTTTGTCGCTATAGTATAAAACATGGTTTTGTTTCTATATTGGGTGACTTGTCCATCGCTCAAGAAATGCAAGTTTTTGATCTGAGGTGGCAATGCTTTGAAAATTGGTTGCAGATGAGCCCAAATAGCAGCTGAAGAATGAGAAATATTTGTGGAGACTGTACAATAAGATTTAAGTGTATCTTTCAAAAAAACTACGACCGTGTGTAGACTAATCTGTGTACGCGACCCGCCAAAATGGAAGGCTTGAATTTCTTGCCCGTATTTAGTGGAATAATTTTCATAGAAATCTATATGAATTAGAGCATCTTCTGTCAATGTTTTTTTCAGTTGCTTTATTGCACTGAACTGGTGCACAATATTTTTCTCGTGATGAAAAAATGGCTTTAGATCTTCATGCAGTTCTGTAAGGAGGCTGCGAATTTTGACATTAAATGACTTCTTTATGTATTTGGTTACTCGACGAGTCTTTTTAGATTTTAAGTCTATGAAATCTTGTTACGCCGATATCCATTTTTTATAAATGATTTGTCTTTTGTCATAGAATTCTTTGTAACATGGAGTCTTATTAACACACTTTTGACATTTTCTAGATAAACATTGCTCATTATAGCGATCACAACAAAGTTCTTGAAGCAATTTCTGATGGCTGTTATAATTTAAAATCTTTCCATTGTACAAAGCTGATAATTTCAAGTTTCTTTTTGCATGGCTAATGCACAAACAAGTATCACGTTCATGAATTTTGGACGCAACAATCCAAAAAGTTCGCAATCTACAAAAGGTTTGATGACTCAGTTTGAAATTGCTGTTCAGTTGGAATTTCTCGTATAGGCCGAGTAATGAATCAAGCATGTATCGTTTTTGTTTCAGTTCTTGCTTTCTAGTAATATATTCCTTCTTTCTTGCTCCTAGTCTACTGTTAGAATCATCCTTGTAAAAATTCACAATAGCCCTATCACGTTCATCTGAATTTTTTTTTAACCAGTTCTTTAGATATTCTTTCTTTTTTTATTCTTTTATAGGTTATCACCCCTGTGTCTTTTATTCGCCATAACTTATATTTATCAACAAGTTTTCCTGATACTATTTTAGTTGAAAGTCTTTTTTCTTTTATCGTTTTCATCTCTAAAAAAATTTTCTTGTAATTGTTCTTTTGATACTTCACCAAGTAGTGCCTTTCTAACTAGATCTTTCTTAGATTCTGGATTATCTGCAATTTTTCGTAACTTTTTTTTTCTTTCTTTAACCTTGATAGACGTTACTTGTATTTCAAAAGTTTCTTTTTCAAGACTTTAATTTCTTCATCTTTTTTCTTCTTCATTCTATATTTCCGCATCTTTTCTCTATTAACTTTTTTTTAAATATTTCAGCAACTTCAGATGGTTGAGATGAGGTAAATACTCTGAAATCTGTTGTATTTTTCATTATACACAAGCTCGTTACATTTCTTAATATTTTTTTCTTATTGCGATACTTGTTGCAATACTCTCTCCATTTCTTTTTTGCTTCTCGTGGAGTCACATCTTTAACAAGCTTCCTAGTTCCCATTTCTTTTTTCTAAAAGTATTTAAGGCGTTCTTTTTGTTTAAGTTCAGATCTCTTTCGTTCGGATTCTCTTTTTCTTTGTAAAATGTCTTCCTTAGAGACTTTTTCTTTTTTGGCGTCATATTCAAAAAATAATCTAATAATAATATGTAATAAACAACAGCAATTATTATGGTTAATTACATTTACCTATTAAATCAGCAAATGCGTAAGAGAACGCTTACAAGAAAGTTTGACTATTTATATAATAACAATTCAAACAAATAATAATTATATTACTAGGATAATTATTATCCTAGTAATAATAACAAAAATTTAGTAAATAAGGAAAATTAAATTAAAATTAATTTAAACTGTTGAAAGTTAGGAACTTTAGGAGGTTTCGATGCACTAATTAAAGCGAATTATGTAATTATTATCATAGGATATTGATTGTTATTGCCTACAAAAGTGTACAGTCGAAAAAAGTCGAGTTTTTTCAGTTATTTCGAAAAATAATAACTTTTGGTTTTCGATCATATTGGCATGAAAAATGAGCCGGCAACGTGGATCTAAAAACCTTTTAAGATACAAGCCTGTCATTGTTAAATCCAAATTATTTAATTTTTATTATTTATTTTTGTTATTTTTCCGTGATATTGTCCGAGAATTAATACCAAATTAACTTCTGTGCTGATTAAAAAAAATAAAAGCTTTTTTTAATTTTTTTATAAAAAAAATTATAAGGTTGATATACCTATTTATGTAATCTAATTATAAAATCAGGCTGTCATCAGACATTGGGTAGTACGAATAAAACGAAGCAAATGCTTTTACTTCAAGATTTTGAGAGAAATTTTTCAATATTGATCCATTCTATATGAATTACTACATAAAGATGGAAATATTTCTCTCGAAAAGTTGAAGTAGAAGCATTTGCTTCATTTTATTCATACGACCCATTGTCGCATTGTGAATTCAGTTATTTGCTTATAACTTGCTCATTTTTTTGAAAAGAGTTTCTTTCCAACTTTTTTCACGTTTAATAGGCTCTCCTTGACAGGGTGGTATCTGATTGGGGCGCCACTTAAGGGACACCCTGTATAAAGACAGTCCCCTGGCAGCTGAAACACTCCCCTGCCCGAATATGATACAGGGGACTGTTCAATATGGTTTTATTGGAAAGTAGCACAAAATATAATTAAATTTTGTTATTTTGCTTTACTGTGTTTGGTGTACTGTGTAAATATCTATTTTCTATAACACTATACATTTTTTAAGACATAAATAAAATACATTCAAAAAAAAATATTATTCTTATCAGAGGACTGTTAGTTATCAGGTTACTACATGAGTTTCACTGCGCGGTGTTCGTACAGCAGTTAACAAAATGGCGGTTGCGCATTTGTGGTGGTAACTATGCAAATTTTCGGTCGTTTGCGTTTCGCTACACGCATTAATGCAATAGTTTACATAAGAGACTACGCGGCGCGTAATTTCAAATATTGACAGGGGACTGTTCACAAAATCCTGAAACAAACTTTAATCTATTTTTTCCAGTTTTATAACATACATATATTAATAAAAAAATGGGCAAGTTTATTAACAATGATGTAATATTGTCCGAATAATCAAATAATTTGATCGATTTCTAAAGTTATTGTTTTAATTAATCTAAAGCAACAGTATTACCTTGATGGCATTCCAGAAGGCTGTTTTTTGAGTATTTTAAAAACGTTTTTAATATAAAAGAATTAATTTAAATAGACACTATACCCTGAGAAGAGGTAAATTAGATAATTATCTTTTAAAGTTACCTACGAAATATATAACAATCTAAACTTTTTCACGTAATATCGACCTGAGATAACGAGTTGCCCAGTTTACAGAGAAATGCCCATTTATTTTTTTAAATTAAATATAGTATAAATACATATGTATTTGTATATGTATATGTCGTTTATTTATTGTCACTTGTTAAGTTCAAATAAAAAAATATTTGAACTGTTTTTTGGACAATGCACATAAAAACACTTCATTTTATAGAAACTTAGCGAGAGTGGTATTTGTAAAATCTGTTGTAAACCTACGCTAAAAAACAAAAGTAACTAGATAGTTCCGGAAGTGTCTGTCAATCTTGTCTTTTTAAGACGTTGGTTTAAAAACCAAATGGAAGTTAAGTTGAGTTGTTCATGTTAAACATCAAGGAACGTGTGTTAAGTTCATAAGTTTCAGTTCATTCTTTAATAAAGTTAATAGATAATAAAACTGTGTTTTGGGTGTCAGTGATTATTAAAATAAGGCGAACAATAAAACCTGCACATATTGGCTTTAAGTGGAGTCAAACAAAACCTAATAAGTGTATAAAAATAAGAAAATAAATTGCTACGCCCAGAATTTTAAGGTTAATAATATTTTTTTAAAAGATTTCAAAAACAATCATTTTTTTCTAACGTTTAGTGTGTCTTTTTTTATCACGTGATTATTACAATAGATATAGTGTAAATATTCTAATTTGTTATTCCCTTGAGAACTTCTGATATTGCACATATCAGATTTATTTGGTGCAACGACGAAATATATAAATATACCAATTTAAGGAATAAAAATTAGATTCCTATCCAGATTAGAAAAACATACGGTTGGCAACGGCCATATCACGTTGGTACACCAGCTCCCGTCTGATCACTGAAATTAAGCTACGTCTGGCGCGGTATATTATTATATTTACTTATTATAATTGTCTGAATTATAATTCAAACATTTTTTCTTTGATATATTTGTTTACTTTTTTTAGTAATAAAAACACCTGTGAAAGTCGACACAACCAGATTCATTCTCGACCAGTACAAACTCATATGTCGCACTTGTTTAGTATCGAAAAAGAAATTGGCTTATTGCGCTAGCCTAAAATATCGTTGACGGATGATACACTTTTAATGAGAGTCCTGAGGTTGTTTGGTAGCGCTCAGTAATTTAAAATTGGGATTGGAAGACCACAAATATGGTCTCAAATCCGAACCAATAGAAAATATGTTTCTGTATTTATTATTTAAGTAAGTGTAGGACGAGAAAGCTCTTTCCACTAATACAGTGAACGGTAGCAGAATAGTGATAGCCTTATTAACTAGCTCAGGATATTCTTCCTTCAAGTCAATCTAGAAAGAAATAAGGGATTTCTTTACAAATTCTTCTTTAAGTGAAGAATCGGTTTGAAGTTCAATCAACTTAACTTTTTCTCCGACTGATTAGGATATACAATAAAAATATTTCTCACTAAAAGGGAATGCAATCCAGTAGTCATCGGTTCCATGGTTGGGAAAATATTTTTCGAAAGCTGCTTTCAGTGCATTCAGATGTAGTATAATTTATTGCTTACTGTTTTGAGATAAATGATGATCGGTATCAGACAGAAAATCGTACAGCATTTCAAAAATTTCAGGTTGGTTGTTCTTGATACATAACCTCCAAAATTCTACTTTTTTAATGAAAGACGCAATTTTGTCGGTAACTTGAAATACGGTTAATACACTGTCTTGAAACGACGAATTTAGCTGGTTTCGAAAAGATATTAGCCAAATATGTAAGACTTTGAAGTCATTCATGATCATCAAATTTAAATGAAAGTCGAAAAGGATGATTCTCAAAGAACACATTAATTTTATGTCTGAGCTCAAAGAAACGTGTAAGAACTTTACAGCGAGAGAACCATCGAATCTCAGTATCAAGTAGTAGGGTTTTATGAACTGCCCATGTCTTGACATAATGATGAGAATAGTGTAATAGGATTTGATAAAATTCATAACTTTCACAAAATGAAAAATGAAAGATTCCGGTGTCAAATTTATCATGGCCCTCTTAGTTTTTGAACTACAGGGTGTTTTTGAAAATATTTCATTTCCAGACAGTTCACGCATCTCCGTAATATTGTCACGTTTATAAGCGTGATCAGTCACTTTCGCTTGTGACTAGCCGGGATCTTTGTGAACTAAATCAGACACTATTGGTTTTATAAAAAACAATCTTAATTTATTATGATAATAGAAACAGTAAAACCTAAAACACTGGTCTTCACTAATAACAACTTAACAGTTACAAACAATAATCACTGAGTGAACGGTTATAATTATAAACAGTACTTACATTTATCACAACACTTAGTCACTTAACACTTTCAGCAGAAGATTCTTAATTTGCATGGAACGACCCTCCGGGTTGGGGTCCCGGTCCGGACTCCCTTTCTACACCGAGATAGTACCTTTTTATACTAATCATTTAACCCCAATAATTACTTGTTATTACATTCCGATCTAAACCCCATTCTTAGATCTGAGGAATGTGTTTACGAAGCGTCGCCGTTTGCGACCCCGTGGTAC
>JABRWK010000323.1:55289-69361 GCA_013372445.1 Hypothenemus hampei | reverse complement strand
CTATTTCATTCGAGAATGTTCTATTGGATTTCAGAATGTTCTATTCGGTTCGAGAATGTTCTATTGGATTCCAGAATATTCTAGTCGGTTCGAGAATGTTCTATTGGATTCCAGAATATTCTAGTCGGTTCGGGAATGTTCTATTGGATTCCAGAATGTTCTATTATATTTGAGAATGTTCTATTTCATTCGAGAATGTTCTATTGGATTTTAGAATCTTAACTTATATACCCCCCACCGCTTCGAAAATGTTATATTCGCTTTAAGAATATTTCATTATATTCTAAGAGTATATCTCGAAAACCAACCCCTCAAGTTACAAAGTGAAACCTTCTTCATGTATAGGTGGTAGAAGGCTACTATACCATATACCACACATGGTCATGTCGGGGCCCGCTTCGGAGTTTTAGCGGACCGTACACACCACACTTAGCTTTATTATATACATGTCCAGAAATTCAGCTGCCATACTGAAACGGGTGATTGTACATGAAAAATTATTAAGAAAAGTTCATATAATCTAGAGTCCGAAAACGCTTTATAAGGGAGGTACGGCTCTTTAAAGATGGCCCCCAAAAAGTAGTTTTCGGTTAATTACTCTGGAACTACTTTAGATTTACGTTTCAAATTTGGTACACGATTTACCAATAGTAATTACTATTTTTAATGACTAGAAGCCAGTTAATATCATATACAGGGTCGGACTGGGGGCAGGACCCCTATACATTTTGTATCCTAACTTTTTTTCTTTGTATTTAATTATTCATTTTCTCCAAGAATATTATTCTCTGATATTTTCCGCGTAAAAAAGTCACTCTTGTGTCAAAGCTCCCGGACGCACCGTTTTCACGAAAAATCGAATTGAATGTTTCTGTGCTTTATCGTTGCACCGCACTGTCGTTATGTGAAACAATTCATTTAGTTACATAAAATAATGTTAAGAAATCTTTTCTAATAAAATAAACATTTTAATTATTATTATAAAGGTTTAATAAATAAATAATAACAATAATAATTAATTCTAGTTATTAACAAATGAATTGAACAAAACTTTATCTTATGATTACACCTAGTAGTAATTCCTAATTATAAAAAATTGAGAAATAACTTTAATAATTGTTATAAATAGGGTTCTACATGTCTCCCTTGAGTCTCTATGCACAACCTAATTCTATTCTATAAAGACCGTCTTATTAGTGTAAACGTTCCCCAATTGTTTCGAAATTGGTCACATGCATTCTGAATTCTACCCCAAAGTTGTTCTGGGGTTTCTATACGTACTGAGTAAAAATGCGACTTTAAATATCCCCAAATACAATAATCACATGGATTGAGGTCAGACGATCTTGGTGGCCAAGCAATTGGACCACCTCGCCCTATTCAACACTCTCCACAAAGATTGTTGAGAAATTCACGAACATTTCTCGAAAAATGCACCGGGCATCCGTCATGCATGAACCATAGATTTAGTCTAATATTTAAAGGTACATTTTCCATTAAATTAGGTAATACGTTTTGTAGGAAATTCAAATAATCCGCACTAGTCAAACGAGCAGGTAATTGAATTGGTCCTAATAAATTATTGTGAACTATTCCAATCCAAACATTAACAGAGAATTTTCTTTGATTGTTTCTTTCCTTGACCACATGAGGATTATCTCCGACATAAGCATAGTAATGCGAGTTGTGTAAATTCAAAATTCCATCTCGCGTAAACGTAGACTCATCACAAAATAAAATGTTGTTTAAAAAGTTCCTGTCATCATTATTTTTGTTTTGAAACCATCGAGCAAATTCGTACCGCGCAGGATAATCAGTTTCAAGTAAAGCTTGGACTTGTTGAAAGTGAAAGGGGTATAAATTTTCTTAATGAATTATATTCGAAACCGATGATTTTGAAATTGCTGGATGCATTGCAGCTAACCTCCGCACACTAATCTCAGGATTTTCTTCGATGTCCATTAGAATTCTTTCTTCATATTCTTCCGTTAGGTTAGCTCGTCTTCCTGTATCGTTATTTTTAGGTGCTACACTCCCTGTTTCCCTCAATCTTTGGTGAAGGGCTGTAAATACTCCACGGGTCGGTTGCGTTCTGTTTGGAAATTTTTCTGCATATCTTCTTACAGGTGCTCTACTGTTACAAAAAACTTCTCCATATACAAGATGCATATCAGCCAACTCCTCATACCAGCATACTCCTCATTACCAAATTTAACCATTTTAAAGAGAATATAACTCACAAGATTTTAAACAAAACTACTTTGAAAATCAAAACTGTTATGTCAAAGTGAAGAATATGAAGAAAGAATTCTAATGGACATCGAAGAAAATCCTGAGATTAGTGTGCGGAGGTTAGCTGCAATGCATCCAGCAATTTCAAAATCATCGGTTTCGAATATAATTCATTAAGAAAATTTATACCCCTTTCACTTTCAACGAGTCCAAGCTTTACTTGAAACTGATTATCCTGCGCGGTACGAATTTGCTCGATGGTTTCAAAACAAAAATAATGATGACAGGAACTTTTTAAACAACATTTTATTTTGTGATGAGTCTACGTTTACGCGAGATGGAATTTTGAATTTACACAACTCGCATTACTATGCTTATGTCGGAGATAATCCTCATGTGGTCAAGGAAAGAAACAATCAAAGAAAATTCTCTGTTAATGTTTGGATTGGAATAGTTCACAATAATTTATTAGGACCAATTCAATTACCTGCTCGTTTGACTAGTGCGGATTATTTGAATTTCCTACAAAACGTATTACCTAATTTAATGGAAAATGTACCTTTAAATATTAGACTAAATCTATGGTTCATGCATGACGGATGCCCGGTGCATTTTTCGAGAAATGTTCGTGAATTTCTCAACAATCTTTGTGGAGAGTGTTGAATAGGGCGAGGTGGTCCAATTGCTTGGCCACCAAGATCGTCTGACCTCAATCCATGTGATTATTGTATTTGGGGATATTTAAAGTCGCATTTTTACTCAGTACGTATAGAAACCCCAGAACAACTTTGGGGTAGAATTCAGANACGTTAAAACATAGCTTATTAAGTCCTCTTGGAGTCCTAGAAGTCCGATTCCGAAGTTCGCAGCGGTTACGGTACAGTAGCGATTTTCATGGCAGACTGCAGCTGTCAAAATTTTTTCTTTTTTTGGAATAACTCGGAAATGGTAAATTTTAGACAAAAAACAGTTTACATAAAGTGGCCATAAAATTTGACGGGGAATCCAAAAATATATAAAAAAATGGGGGGTTCCATTTAAAAAAACAAAACTTTGCTATTTTTTACTTATTTAGAACCCCCTGTATAAACCGAAAATAATTTTATCTTGTAGCAGAGATGAAACCCTAAAAGTTTTAAATGAAACATTTTCCCATATGTCTAACGGTTTAGCAGCTATTGACCGACGGGCGCTTAGTGGACAACCCTGTATATGTGAGCAAGGAATACAGCAATACTTTAATGCGTTCATTAGTCTCAGTCAGTGAAATAAGCGAAGATGGTTTGGAATCACTTGTAACATCAAAAGTTCCTCTTGGTCTTCAACATTACATTTACTATGTAGATGGAAAATTTTTTAAATTATGAATAAATGTATTGAATTGATTATAATTATATATAATTTATTCAATCGCAATTAATTTAATTGCAATTAATAATTAATAAAATAATTATTAACTATTAATCGTAGGCTACAATTAATTTCTCAATTGCCATTTGCAATTAACAATTAATTTAATTGTTAATTGTCAATTGCAAAAAAGTAATTTAATTGTTGCCCAACTCTGGTTTATATAACAAACTACCATTATTTTGCCGTGTAGAATCACACCCTAAAATATTTCTACATCATTTCGGAACACTCTGTATATGAGGTGTGTCTTTTCAAAGGGACTTATTTCGTATTTTGAAAAAAAAATTGTTTTCCTAAATGTGCTCTCTTTTGGGGTAAAGCCTGGTTTTTTCGGTGACGTTAAATGTCAAAATGACTGTCTACGCATTAGACGTCTCCGATACGACTACTACAATATTTAGGCTCGACCCAAAAAGGGAGCACATTCCGGAAAAAAAGAATTTTTTCAAAATATGAAATAAGTCCTTTTGAAAAGACACTCCTCATATATGGTTAAATTTGTTTGTTTGTATTTTGGTATTGGTTGGCAATAGTACTTTGCGATGTTGCTTGATTGACTGCTTGAATTTAAGTTACAGTTTTCTGTAGTACCGAGGGGAAAGTTTTTGTTTTAACGGTTTTCCAACAATTGAGGGAGAGAGCCAATTGATTAACGAGATTGTGGCAAGGGAAATGCATGTATTAAAATTATGTTAATTCTGTTTCGATCTTGTTCCTTAATTATAATTCATATCTTTGTTATGTGTTTAATGATTTAATAATCTATTAATTATTAAAAAATCGGTTGAAATCTGATCGGGAGTTTACTTCACCCAAAACTCAAATCTGGAATTGAAAGCTGAAGATGTATATGTATAGATCTCATTACATGTTTAATAGCGATGAAATACGTATTCAAGTTTATAGGAAAAAAAATTCATACGGATCAAAAGTACGACTGAAGTTTTATTGTAATTTGTATGGAAGTAAACATCGAATTCGGTAAGATTCGAAAAAACTGCGATATCTCGAAATGCATGACATTTCATATAATAATACTACCAACTTCATTTTTTTCAAATGCAACCATCTATTTTTTATTTCATTTTTTAATTCTGCTTCAAATTCTAAGGATATTTCATATAACATGTCATATTAATCTCAACAATTATCGATAAATTTAGATCAAATTTACATATGAATATATCTATACAGAGTGGGCCAAAAAAAAGGTACAAATTCGTAAGTTATAAGCATACAAAATTTGTACCGTTTTTTTTGGCCCACTATGTACATATACTATATTGATAGCTATATGTCAAACGTAAACTTCTAAATTAGAAGTTCTAACTACAGCATTTTCAACGAATCAATCGTTGCACATAATTAACTGATCTGCATTTGATTTCGGATGATATTGCCAGAGTGTGAAAGAGTTTAGTTTTAACAGAACTCAAAATATTTATTACTCATACAAGATATACTATTCATATTGAGAATATAGTAAAGATATCTAAAATTTAAAAGGAAAGCAAAGTTTTAGTAACTTATAATTAATATAAAATCATCGGTTGTTTCTTTTATTTGCATATCGTAGAAGAATATTGGCAATGTTTTTTTACGATATTGCCACATATTTGGATGAATTTAGAATTTTTTGTTAAAATATGGTAAATATTATAGTTATAGAAAACAACTTTATTCTTATTTGTTTGTACATTACAACGCCCCAGTGCGTCTTCCCTTATTCGATTACGATTTTTCAACTAACTATACAGGGTGTTTGGTTCATCGATGCATATATTTAAAAGGGTGATAGGGTTGTCCACTAAGCGCGCCTCGGTCAATAGCTGCTAAACCGTTAGACATATGGGAAAATATTTCGTATAAAACTTTTAACGTCTCATCTCTGCTATAATTTAAAATTATTTCCGTCTTATACAGGATGTTCTAAATAACGAAAAAATACCAAAGTTATGTTTTTTTAAATGGAACCCCCGATTTTTTTATATATTTTTGGGTTCCTTGTCAAATTTGATGGTCACTTTATGTAAACTATCTTTTGTCTAAAATTTACCGTATCCAAGTTATTCCAAAAAAATAAAAATTTTTGACAGCTGCAGTCTGGCATGGAAATCACTACTATAATGTAACCGTTACGAATTTCGGAATCGGGCTTCTGGGGCTCTAAGAGGTCTTAATAAGCTACGTTTTAATGTGTTGGAATTTAAAAAGAAGTCTTTTAAAACCCCCGAAGTATGCCTTCGAAGTTGCATGACTTCAAACCTCAATAACTTGCTTATATTAAATGGAGTGCCCCAATTTTCTCGATGGCACCGTATGCAAAATTCAAAAATCTATCATTTCTTATTTTAATTTTTGTTTTTATTTTTTTATTTTTTTTTATTTTTTTGTTTTTTCATTTTTTTTAAATTTTATTTTTGAATTCTGAATACGATGCCGTCGAGAAAATTGGGGCATTCCATTTGAAATAAGCAAGTTATTGAGGTTTGAAGTCATGCAACTTCGGAAGCATACTTCAAGGGTTTTAAAAGACTTTTTTTAAAATTCAAACACATTAAAACGTAGCTTATTAAGACCTCTTAGAGCCCCAGAAGCCCAATTCCGAAATTCGTAACGGTTACAGTATAGTAGTGATTTCCATGGCAGACTGCAGCTGTCAAAAATTTTATTTTTTTGGAATAACTTGGAAACGGTAAATTTTAGACAAAAGACAGTTTACATAAAGTGACCATCAAATTTGACAAGGAATCCAAAAATATATAAAAAAATCGAGGGTTCCATTAAAAAAAAACATAACTTTGATATTTTTTCCTTATTTAGAACATCCTGTATAAGACGGAAATAATTTTAAATTATAGCAGAGATGAGACGTTAAAAGTTTTATACGAAACATTTTCCCATATGTCTAACGGTTTAGCAGCTATTGACCGAGGCGCGCTTAGTGGACAACCCTGTATATCCTTTTTGATAGTTTTTGCTGACTTACAATTTTGGTAACCTAAATATAATTGCGTGAATCAAAATTCATTGCTATGCTTCTATGTTTTTAACAATCGCTTTGATTCAGCATAAATTTACTCTATATTTCAACATTTTTATTGATATTTTATTGGCATAATCTGTCAAGTGTGTGACCGGAGACCGGGGATTGTGCTTGGATATCATTTTCTTTTAATTTCGTTTTAACCGTTTAGTTCAGAATTGTTTGTGGTCGCTGATAAAAATCGTTCTTATAATTATTCTTAATTCCTAGATCGTCAATTAATAACAACAAACATATCTGATAAACTATTATTTTTATTAGATATTTTGTACTTCATGTTGGCAATGAAGCAGGATTTATTGCAGGCGTAAAATTAGTATTCGCCTCTAAACTGCAAACAGGAAATTACCATGGGGAAATGAACCAAGAAAACTTTGGAAAATGGTTTGAAAATCAACTAATACCCAACTTACATGAACCTTCTGTAATAATAATGGATAATTCGCTCTACCATAACGCATTGGTTACAAAAGTCCCAAATAGTTCGTGAACGAAATTTGGGATTCAGGATTAGTTAAGGATACAAAGAATTAATTTTGCTGTTAATTTGTATAAAACTGAATTGTTAAAAATAGTTGCCCAGTATGTCCTCAACTTTTAAGAGTGAATTTATTTTAATTTCAGCATCAGATCATCAAAAATTTTTAAAATTGACTAGATAGCTGAACAATATGGTCATCGAGTTTTACGTCTTCCGCTATATCATTGTCAATTCAATGCTATTGAATTAATATGAATGTGTCAAAATTATTATAATACACATATTAGCAAAGATGGAAAAAATATGGAAGCTAGTTTAGAAATGTGGAGAGAGGTTTTAGCAACAGTTACAGGAGAAACTTGGAAAAAATGCATTGACCATACTGACTTGGAGATAATGGAAAGGTACAACAGGGAACAGATAATGGATAGAGCAGACACCAATCCATTAATAATAAACGTCCATAAATCTGACGAATGGGATAGCGATAATTAATTATTTAAAATAAAGTGATGAAAACTTTACCAAAAAACAAAAACATTTGTAATTAAAAACTGAAAATAATAGTCAATAATTTAATAACGTTATAGTCAGAAATTACTAATTTCAATCGTGAAAATTAGCGATAGCTCTGCGATAATGGCAATATCGCGCGACTTTTAAATTGTCACGTTTATAAGCGTGATCAGTCACTTTCGCTTGTGACTAGCCGGGATCTTTGTGAACTAAATCAGACACTATTGGTTTTATAAAAAACAATCTTAATTTATTATGATAATTAGGGTGTCTCGTGACAATATGATGCAAACGATATGATGTGCAATGGTTGATTCACCGGAGGTACCGCCGGGCCATAATTCACCTTTGTAACCGTCCGAAGTCAAAACAGTTAAGTAAGTCAAAACACCACCAAACAAGATTCGACTGGGTATCCGGAGGTACCTTCAGGTCACAAACAATGACCGACGTGTGTCAGCATTCTTTGAAGTTCAACGGATGTTTTATTTGGACCATTTGCGTCAAACAAGCCCAATTGGGGTTAGACACTTAGAATAAAAAGGTACGACGATGAAGGAGAGTCCATTCTGAGGACCATACCCCAGAGGTTCGGGTAGTACCATTCCAGTCAGAAGTTCTTTGTCGAGTTTGTGATTAAGTGATTGTGTGTAAAAGTCCTGTAGCAGTAAGTACTGTTTAACTTTAAGTATAGCCTATGTGTGTATTCTCGTAGTATTAGTTGTTACTGTGGGTATCTGAGTACTCCTATTTTTAAGCACTCCTACGTTTTAATAAATAGAGTTTTGTTATTTGAACATTTGGTGTCTGATTTAGTTCACAAAAGATCCCGGCGAATCACAATCAAACTGACTGATCACGTAAGCGTAACAATATCATCAAAATCACCTACCTCTTTCTGATATTTATCGATGAACCAAACACCCTGTATATTTATTATTTATTTTTATGTACCTTTTTCTCCAAAACAAGAAAGACTTTTGCACCGCAATTTTTTTCTACTAATCAGTAATGTTTGTGTTAATGGGTTAATTAAAAGTGGCCTATCTGCTAAAATTTGGAAAAGGAGATGTTGGACATTTTCTATTTTGTGTTAAGCTATGCAGTTAGTGGCAACAAATAACATTTTAAACCTATAGTGTTCATTACAACATAACGTAACACGACGTAATGATGACACAAATATAAAATGTTAAGCATCTGAATTCAGCAACTTGCATGCAAATATGATTTTTACTAGATACGACATTTTAGATTAACGTAATTTGATAAAAAATAAAAGATACTTCATTAATTAATCCGTATTAAAAAATTATATTTTATTAGACCGCAAAAGCAAAAATAAAATTTGACTTGAATTTATTGAAATAATTTTAGGTTCTGCTATTGAAAGGAAAAACCCAATTTGAACAATTTTAAAAATAATATAAATGAACTACTGTATTTCAAAATTAATTAAGAAAAAATATAAATTAATCATCATTTTCAAACATTATGGACTTATCCGTCGTGGGCAAAGGTTCCTTGAAAAGCAGGCGATTGCGAGAAAAAAAGAGTCCCAAAGTTTGAAATTATAGTTTTCTTTCTTTAATTAGTGATACCCCCTGGTCCCATTTTACATTTAGGCATAGGGATACCAAATTTGAAATTTTATTATTCAAAACCTTTAAATTAGTAAAAAAGTTATCAAAGGATTTGACTCAATTTATTTTTACCCTCTTTTGAAATTCAGCTGCACTATTGAGTTCAGATAGGATCTCGAGGTTATTTTGCTTAGCTTATATTGGGAAGTATGACCTTTCGAGTCAAATATCGAATTTGTACTTCGGTGTTACGTTAACATTTTTATAAGATTTTTTTACAACGTCTATGTAGTCATCAAAATCGCAAACTTTACATTTTTTTAACGAACTTTCTATTGCATAATGAAAGACATCCATAGCTACAAGAGTATGACTGGATTCAAATATTTGACTTCCAAATACTTTAAAGCAATTTCATCACAGTAAATAAAGAAACTGATAGGCACCAATTTTTTTCTGTATTGGACAGTTTTCGGTTCAAAAAATAACACATTCCACATCGCGGATTCGCAAGAGATACTTATAAAAAATACTTGCAATATCTTTACTTTGTCCTGGAATGGTTTCATGCTAAACAACTCCACATGGTTGCACTTTCGGTTTTCTTCCACCAGGAAACTTTAATTGTAGACTACTAGTCCAGAAATAAAAATGACTTCCTTGATTGTGTCACAGCGGGGGAGCCTAAAAATTGAGAGGTGTGCAACAATAAAAAGGTAACTTCGTTTTATGAATTTTTGAAAATTCAAAAAAAATCGTTTTAAAAATTGGATTTTCGAAATAACTTTTTGATTTTTGTTTCATATTGCAGTATAGGTACCTACTTGTAATTCTAGGTCATTTTAAATCCACTTCCTTTTTTTGATAGAAGTAAAGAGACGTTTAAAATTTGGAGCTGCCTCCTTATTCCGGTCCATTAAAAAAGGAAACCAAATAAAAGTGAACCAAATTTGCTTGGAAACTCTTTAACTCTTTTAGGGGCTTCAGTACATAATCTGTACCTAGAAATTTGTACATCTCGCAAGGCCATGGTACACAAATGAGGCCACATGTTCGAATTTGTGATGCCGTATTGTATAGAGGTTTTTACACATATTATAAACTATTCGATTGTAAATTCTACCGTACCGTATGTATGGAAATGTTCGATGGTCACGCCAGTACCGAAAAAAAGTGTACCTAGATATTGAACTGTCTGACTTTAGGTCTATAAGTATTTTGCTTACTGCTTCAAAAGTACCTACTAGAAAATGTGGTGCGGGCACAGATGGTACCGCACATATTCTTTCGACTTGTCAGTCTAGCTATAGAAGCAAGATGAGAATGAGTATTGGAGCTTTCCAGTGATATTATGCACAATGGACAATGCAAGGGTAACTTATTTAATCCTATTAGAGTATAGCAAAGCCTTTGATACCAGCCATAAGTTGCTTGTGGCTAAGCTCAAACATTACGGATTTAACAATTATGCCATCTTATGGTTTGAAAGTTATCTTTCCGAACGTAGACAGGCCGTTAAGTGGTGCCATCAATTATTAATAGAATTGGATATAGTGCGTTAAGTGCCGCAAGGAAGTATCCTTGGGTCGCTTTTATTCACACTAATGACGGCAGGTCCAAAAGATCACCTAGAAAGGAATGTAACGTCGTTCAGTATGTCGATGACACCCAGCTATACATATAATTCTTGCTCAATCACCTCTATTAACGAGACAATTTATCGGTTGAATGAGGATCTCGGGAATCCTCCCGAGATCTATATACTTATCCAAGTACCGGGTGATTCAGCGAACGGGTACTAGCTTATATCTTTTAAAATATACAATTTAGAAAAAAAATGAAAAGACAATATTTATAGGGTTGAATGAGGGCTATTAGATGATTATAGTTTTGGACATACAGAGTAAACAAAAAACAAGTCACAACCACCAACTTCATTCATTTTTTATTTCATTTCTTAATTCTCCTTCAAATTTTAAGTGTGTCATGTTATCAAATTGATGTATACAGGGTAAACAAAAAACAAGTTACAATAAAAATTATAAGGTGGTATTATATGGTTATAAGTATTAATGTGGTTAACTTTAATCGTTTATGAAATATAACACATACTCGCAGCAACATAAACTTGGATACACGTCATCAATTTTTTTGACATCAAGCGTTGGCAGCGTTGCCAACTCAAATATAGATTCCTAATTACAGAGATGAGACTGAGAAGAAAAAATTGTATTATTGTTTATATCACTTTCATTGATCAAGGTGTTGCTTTGTAGGTTTGAGACAAATGAAACAACTTTCTACATTTCAAAGCCAATTTATTTTTTATATCTATCTTCCCATACAAATTCATTATTTCGTTATAATATTATTGTTTTAATAAAATTAGTATAATCGACTTGGCAATAGTGCACATTTAAATTCAATATTGCCAATATTAGGGCGAAAAATAATATTTATTTTTAAGTCTTACTTAGCCCAAACATTATAACAGCGGTATTGAGAGGTTCCTAAGAGTTTGATTATCCACATCACCAAACATTTTCTTTCATGGGAACGATTGGGCAATAAACGTTTCCTTGCAATTTTGTTATTAAGTTGGTTAGACATAAATCAAATATGTCACATTGATGACGTGTATCCAAGTATATGTTGTCGGGAGTATAAGTATCTGTAGCATTGAAAACAAGAAAACATATTAACCAATAAAACAATTGGTTATAATATATTCCTATTAATTAAAATATTAAACCTTATATTTTTGGTTGTAACTTGTTTTTTTGTTTATCCTGTATACATCAATTTGATGACGTGACATACTTAAAATTTGAAGGAGAATTTAAAAATGAAATAAAAAATGGGTGTTTCCATTTGAAAAAATGAAGTTGGTGGTTGTAAATTGTTTTCTGTTTACTCTGTATATCCAAAACTATAGTCATCTTATAGCCCTCATTCTTACCCTATAAATATTGTCGTTTCATTTTTTTTCTAAAGTGTATATTTTAAAAAATATAAGCTAGTACCCGTTCGCTGAATCACCCGGTACGTGGTCGCGAAGTAATGGACTGCGTCTCAACCCAAAGAAAACTGTGGTAATGCACTTTGGTTTAGCAAATTTACGTAGCAGAGGACTGGAAATGGCGGACAATGTAATGATTGATGATATTGTAATCGAGGTTAGAGACGGTGTTAGAAATTTGGGGGTAGTCTTTGACTTTCAACTAGACTTTTGAGGAACATACGAATAGACTGGTAGGTTCCAAAGTGTTTGCCAAACTGAAATTGTTCTACCAGTGGAAGATTATTAAGCTCAGCTGTGAAGTGGAAATTGTGCAATAGTCTAATATTGGGCCCATTTTACTACTGCAGTGCTACTTGGTTTACATTTTTAACTGATTGTATTTAAAATAGGATTCAAGTTGTATAGAATGCGTGTTTCAGATTTTCGTTTAATGTGCCGCGAACTGTTCACATCACACAATATTGTATTCAAAAAAACATACTAAAAATGGAATATGTAATGCTTGCACAAAAGCTTAACTTGCTGTTCAGATTACTGCACTGGAGCGTGCCTGATTACCTGTTGAGTCGCTTGATTCCTAGAGTCAGTGAGGTAGTATCCCTCAGAAAACCTAATAATTATGTAGCTCCTAGATATAAAACAGCAAAGTGTGAAAATTGTTTTGATTTTTGGACAGTTCATTGCTTGAACAAATGCTTTGATGTTATTTCCCAGTATAAAAATATTTACACTTTCGAAGCTGCATCTAAATGTATACTTTTTGACGAAGAGAGAGCACCGACAAGATAGTTAGCCTTGTAATTATTTACGGGGATGAATGAAAACCAGTGTAAACTAAATTTGTTTCCTTTTGGTAATTTGTGATATTGAAAAAATGAAACCAAAAGCTTCGAATTCGGCTTTGCAGCGACTTGATGGAAAAGTTCACAATCTAATTGAATCGTGAATTTCGAAAAGGGCTCATGTCCTTTTTTTAAATTTTTCAGGAGGTATAAAAAACTAATTATTTCCGAAATTATACATTTTTGAAGCCAAGGTTTTTTTTAATATTTCTCTTGTTTGGATGTAATATTTAAATAATACCTCTAAGGTCCTCTTTCACCTGTATAAGAAAAATTGACTTAGGTAGTTTTTGGAGATGAACCCTTTTCGAAATTCATTTGAAAATATAATATTAAAATCCGATTTTGCAAAGAATGTTTATTTGAAATTGGAAAAGTTAACTTAAAAAAAACTACTAAATAGCAAAATCATTTTTTAACAGCACAAAAAAATAAAAAAGATTACTGATAACCGCACATAACGTCTGTCAATGTCATATTGTTTATCGCACATAATGAGCATTTTGCAATGAATGAATTTCGAAAAGGTCTCATCTCCGGGAGATGAAACCTTTTCGAAATTCATTGTAAAAAGCGATTGTTTTTTCGGCAATTTCTAGCCAAGTTTGAAATTTGTTATTTTCAGGAAAGATTTCTCTCTATATTTAGATTAAAGTAATAAAAAAAAGTCATTTTCGAAAAAAATGGAGATGAGACCTTTTCGAAATTCACGATTCAATTATAGATTGTACAGAAATTCTTCGCAATAGACTGGGCAGCACAACGCCTGCCTCAGTCCCAGAGCCCGAGGTTGCGGCCCCAATTTCCGAAGAAGCGTCCTTTTATCCCGTAGCCCATAGCATAGCTACGGCTTTCACGCAAAGACGATCCCCTACAAGGAGTACATCACACTCCTCCACTTCCGACGAAAATCCATTTGAAATTACTATTTTACCCC
>JABRWK010000323.1:8982-22664 GCA_013372445.1 Hypothenemus hampei | reverse complement strand
GGTAGGAACTATCCCCAACGCGGGGTACTAATTAACGCGCACTACTTCACTCGTGAGAGGTACCTGTCGGACTCTGTCTTGCCAATATTTCGGTGGTTATTTATACCCCTTTGTACAATGGATCTTATTATTTCCGGGTTCTTGGAATCGACATGTGCATGCATAGTCATTGCATTTTTGTTGGTTTGCTTTGTCAGCTTGAGTAAGGGGTCGTAAGATTGCACAACGTTGTTGACTGGACGAGTTATTAACCGCCCGGCATCCCAGGGTCGTTTGCATCTTATCGTTATTTCCGTTTTGTCGGGAAGCCACGTGTCGTGATGATTCTAATTGTTGTCGGAATTAGAGCTGACGCAGGTATTGTAGTAATTGTAAAGAAGGAAGGTCAAGAATGCTTCGTGTGGCAAAAATGATAACCTGGCATTCTTATATCGTGACAATATTGGGTGAACGTGTTAAATACGTAAAGCTTAAGAATTATATTGGATAAATAACATTTTGGCTAATTTTCCTGTTTGAAGGCGGCTTCTTCTTTCTATCATAATTTGACCAACTTTTGAAAAGACTCTCTCACATGGCACGGAACTGGCTGATATGCATAATCTTCAGCATTAACTTATACAGATTGGGATAAAGACATTTTCTTTGTTCCCACCAAATCAGAGCATCTGAAGTCCTAGGTATCAGAGGTTCAGCCAAATATTTATCAATTTCATTAAGACTTGCAGTCCGAGGATTTGTATTAGTTTTTAAAGCATTTACTTCTAAGTCATATTTTTCCCAAATTTTCGATTTTTTTGCGCAATGTACTATATTATCACTAGTGTTAGAAATATTTTGATTTGTTTCAATAGAAATCATGGGCTAAATTTTGTCAACTAATGCCTTATATATTGCATCAAATTTTAAATTATTTTTAAATGCTGATTTTTAAACCGCGGATCCAATAACGCACATTCGGGTATTAATACTTGTTCTTTAGCAATCAAACTTTCACTTATTTCTTTTAATAAAATATTGCACATTTGCTTAATTGGCCCAGATAAGTTTGGTGTCTTTAAAAAATTATTAACATAATCGTGAAGATTCCTAAAAAGTAACATTGCTTTTGACAAAGTCATTTCTTGTTCAGCACTCATTTCTTTTGTAACTTCATCAAAAATTTCTAACACTGTAATACTGTGTTTTACAATTTTCCATTCCTCATGAGAAATTTTTGCCTCATTGTATCCCAAAACTGCAAGTGTGGAAATTAATGCTTCCCTAATTGTGAAAGCTCTCTTTAACATTTCAAATGTAGAATTCCACCTGGTAGGGCAATCTTGTAATAGTTTTAATTGTGGTAAGTTCATCTATTTTTGAATTTCGTGAAGCTTTACTAAAGCATAGGAACTTTTTTTGAAATATTGTACCATACTTTTACAAATATCCACAATTTGGCTAATAGGTCCAATGCTTGATTTTACTATCAAATTTAGGGTGTGGGCATAGCACGGTATATGACGTTGACGCCAAAATGAATTTACAGCAGAAACTATATTAGCAGCATTATCTGTGACAACGGCAACGATCTTGCCGCTAATTTGCCACTTTTCGCATTGAGCTTCTAGCATTTCCGCTAAGTTTTTAGCCGTGTGTCTTTCCTCAAACTCAATACAACCTAGCAAGTTACTACATAAAGTTGTTTTACTATTAATATAATGTGCAGTAATTGCAATAAAACTTTGACTATTTATAGATGTCCATCCGTCAGTTGTTAAAGCAATTGCAGTTGTATCTGATAAGTTCTCTTTAACTTTTAACACTAATTGTGAGTATAATTATGGCAATAAACTTTTTGAAAGAGTTTTTCTACTTGGCAGTTTATAACTTGAACAAAGAAGGGCTACAAACTTTTTGAATCCCATCTTCAACAATACTAAAAGGGTAATATTCATTGCAAATCATTTTTAATAATTGGATATCAATATTTTGACTTTTTTATTAGAAAGGGGCCTTATGACATCTACAAATTTCCGTATAGATGTTTGAGCTGGAAACTCCTTTTTTGAGGTGGAAGCATCAGATGAAACCAAAGACGACATGGAACTACTTACAATAGAGCCAGAGTCAGATTCAATCAAATAATCCGCTAATACTGGATTGTTTCTGTTGCTTTCTCTTGTCTCGGTAGTTCATTCCAAAGGTATTGTTGGGCTTTTGAGATATCTTCTTAAATTTCCCGAAGATCTCCCAGCAAAATTGAGCAATACTTTACAATAGTTGCATTCAGCTTTTTTTGTATCTTTTTTTTTTCAAAATGATACCAAATATCACTGGTTTGTCTTGAAGATGACATTTTTTAGAAATAGAAAATTAAGAAGCAAAATTCTGTAAGTATTATAAAATTTCTACTATTATACTTTCCTCTTTCACCTACCAGCCGAGTCAGCACGAAACGAGCGCACGGCAGATGAGGGATGTAAATGACCTGGATTCATCAATTTTTATTGGTTGCCGATGATTTTTCAGCGATCGGAATCGAAACGGAAAAGCAGTCGGAAGTCGGAGTGTCTTTTTACCGCATGGAATATACATGTATACTCTTGAAAAAATGATATTCATAGAATGTAAATAAAACTATTTTAAAAACTGTTTAATTAAATTATATATTATTCAGAAAATCCAAGGAAATATGTTGTTAGAACTAACATTTTATAACGACGTGACATTTGATAGTTGCAGTAACTGAATTACCGGCCGAATCCGCGATGATTTACTGTGACGCGAGTTGCATGAAATCGTAGGAATAAATGAACGAGTGAACAAGTGAACGATAGTTCACAGAAAAGAATAGTGAATCATTCTCGTTCTTTTAACAGAATAGTTCATTTGAACTACTAGTTCGTTCATGAACTACATATCTCTAGTATAAACAGAAGAAAACAAGAACATATAAATCATTAACAAGCATTCTCGATTTTTTTTACAAAACCGATAATTTCTGAAATCTTGACTAAATTTTTAGTTTAAATAGAACACCCTATATGTTTTCTACTCTTTAAATTCGTATTTCCGTAAGCTTCTCAACGGCATAAAATTTATATAAGGTTATAAAATTTACTTCAGCTAGAAAATTTGCTATAGTATTTTTCACGTAAACTTGAAGTGACGTCAGAATTAATAAATTATATTGCCAACAGCTAAATGCGAATATTTCTAGAAGTGCATATACAGGGTGTCTTGCAAGCCGTTACATTAATTTCAGGGGGTGATAGAACAGATGATTTTACATCGATTTAACCAAACATACCTATATACGCTGCTAANAGATAATATTGCACAACTGTTCACATTGATAATTTGCGATGTAGTTAAAAATAAAAATGCTTTCCTATTGTACGAAATTCAAATTTTTTGTTACATCTTGTATATGACTACTTTATGTTAAGATTCTTCTAATACTAATTCTTTGTGCTAATTTTGATAGAAAATTATAAAAGTAATCGTGAACTTGTTTGTTTCCTATTCAGTTTTAGAAGATGCAGAACGTTTTATGAAGAATTACTTTTTTCCGTCAAATTAAAAATAAAAAACTTTTACATATTTAGTCAACTTAAATAGATATAGTATACATATAAGTTATTTTACAATTCTTTTATATTCCTTTTTTCATTAATTTAAAATATTCAGAACCATGATATCTAATTTCTTTAATCAAGAGTAATGACTTTGTTAGAACAGGGCTTTATTCAAAGTGATATCGCAAAAATTGTAGGTGTTATCCAAGGGCGATATATGAGAAATTCATAACAAATTACAAGACAAAGACGCCGTGATGGATTGTTCCCGAAATAATAGAAAATGATGACAGTTGCATAACACCGGAAGTTATTAATGACAGCTCTACGATATCATTTGGAAGCTACAAGTGACCTATCGAGAGAGCTTACTGTACTTGAAGGAGTGAGTGTTTTATGTAACACAATAATATACAGATTCCTTGAAGCCAATCTGTAGATCAGAAGACCCTTACGTGTTCCCAAACCATTCGTTCAATAAAAAACTCATAAATTTCAATAGACACAAGGAATTAATCATCATTTTATTAAGTCGAGCCAAAAATCACCATATCAATAATTTTATATTAAAATTTAGATTTGTGTAAAATTTATTGTAAAATAATTAAAATAAAATTCCAACTTTATAACGCGGTATCTCAGCTACTGTCAAGTTTCTTATAAAACAAATGTAGCTGAATCGTAACCATTTTGTTGGAAGAATATGTGATTAAATTTTGGCGCAATAGGTAAAAACCACCCCGTAGACAACTATTTATTTTTAAAAAGCTCATAAAAAGACAAATTCAATGAGTAGATATAGATAAATAACATCCTGCTTAAGGCAACATAAGTTTGGCATGTATCCCAGAAATTATTGATTTTAGGAAAAAGTGGCGAATGCGCTACTGATCTCTACGTTAAAAACATTTACAAGAAATAGTTTTTATCTTTTCGCTAAGTTATCAGAAATCAGAGGGACCCCAAAATATAAAATTTTTATAATCGCCCTACATTTCAAAATGAAAAAGAGCTACGAAAAATCTGCTTGCGGCATCTTTTATTTCCTAAAGAACTAGCATAATGTTCCGAAAACTGCATTTTTCTGTTTTTCATAATAAACAAGAACCCCTGTAAATACATCTGGTTAAATAATCTTTCCTGTACGATCATAAATTTTTTTCGAGTCCTAGGGTGTGTGCCATAATCATTATTTGTTAATTTAAACAATTAATATTCCTAAAAATCATTAGACAGTAAATCTGATTTTAGGGTACCCTGTAGTCTAGAATAATGAACATTGGTTCACATAATTTTTCCAACCAATTCTAAGAAAGAATCCGTTTTTAAGTTTCTTTTTGAACTTTTAGCTGCATATGTGGACATATTTGGTTTTAAAGTCGAACTTACATACTCCTGAAATGCATTTTTTTGCATTTAAAATTCCTGTTGAATAAAAGAAATATGACCAAATCGGCTAAAAAATATTAAGATTTTACTAGGGTGTTAAATCTCGAAGGTACACCTGTTACCTGTATTTGAATTACTTTCCACGCTTGTGTTTTCACAAATGGAGTTGCATCCACCCAATTTATTTTAATGCTAGCACGTCACAGGCGATCGTTATTGTTACAAATATAAAAACACCGGATTAGGTAAGATAAGGTAAGCTAATACTATTACTTCCACTGGCTCAAATACAGGGTGATACTAGAAAAAAGTAAGAGAACAATACAACATTAAAAAAAAGTTCCTTTACACTAATGTCCGATTCCCTTTCGTTTTCAAAATACAGCGTTTTAAGTGTTTTTGTGACACTTAAATTTCTTCAAATTGTAAATAATAGATAATTGTACCACAATCAGTGCACAATGTGCCTTTACAGGTGGCTATTCTGAGTCACAATATAAAATTTATTCAGCATCCAGTGATGGAGTTAGCTATTTATCTGTAAACAAAATTAATAACATTATTCCATTGTTTAAAAAATATTTTCTTATTTGTCGGAAGCCAATTAAATTTTATACAAAAAGTTATTTATTACATTTTTCTTTCTATAAAAAATTAAATTAAAAAAAAGGTGTACAGAAGATATTTAAATTGGTGGCCTGGTTTAATTTTTTTTAATCTGACATTAGTGTATAGGTTTCTTTTATTAATTATGATCCTCCTTTATTGTATCATATTATGCATTGTACTTTTTTTCGGTGACACCCTGTATAAAAAGAATCACAACTCATCTTATCTTACCTTTCTTATTTTTTTTGTTTTAGTTGTAACGTTTAAAATGGATAAAATTACTTTTAGCTACTTCGAAATGTTAAAAACTAGTTCTATTCATTTTATACTAATCATTACCAGCTTAAAGTAAACGAACGGACATTGCCTCTTTTATTACCTAAAACAAGTTTTACACATTTTTCTCAGGCATTGTCTGAATTCGTCTATTGAGGTAAATATACTATACATATACTCTCAGTTTTTATTTCGCTGGAAATTCTTCCTTTATTCTCATAATTATAATAATCAACGACGCTGAGCTATGTGAACGTCATATATCGATTTTTGTTTCAAAATGATATTCGATCATTTTTGTATGAAAAAACTTGCTTACTTATCAATTTCACCCTAATTTTTGAAACATTTCTGAAAAATACAATTTTTTTTATAAAAACTTCTTGAAAAATTTAGATTTAATTGTTACAGAATATATTTCCGGATTGGTGTTGCAACAAGTGTCATGGACAAAAAATTTTAGAACTTTATTTAAAAATTCTAAGATTAATCTGCTAAGTATGACAAGAATTTTAAGTACCTATATTTTAAGTTTTTAAAAAGCAAATCGGCTTTGAGTATAAACTAAAAATGTTTTCTTTACAAGTAAAGCACACTTTTGGTTCAAAATAAAATAAAATGTTAATAGGGAAAATTATTCAAAATGAAGAAATTATTATACTATACAAATCTGCAAAATGATCTACTTATTTTGATTAAATCGGGGTTTCTTTAATTTAATTCTTATTAAGGTGCCAAAAAAATTTTAAAATAAAGAAAAGATAAATCAGTAAACGCTTTTAGAAAACAAATTCACTTAAAGGTAATAACGAAACAGTATTCCTAAGAGAATAATAATTGTTAACACACGAAAGAAATAATAAAGATTTAATTCTACCAAAAAAGGTATACAGAAATGGAAGCTCTCAAATTTTAAATTCTTCGCTCCTAAAAAAAAATGACTCGAAAAAATTTTATTTTATTTAGCCAGGTGTGCTAGATATATGTACACCTAATGTACACCTAAGAAATATTCGAGTACATAGAGGGTCAGAAAAAGGGCTCCTATTACCTTCGAACGAGTCAGTCAAAACCCGTGCAAGGTGAAAGGAAGTTCAGCAGCACGTTTTCAATGTCGGAATAACAAACAATAAGTCATAAGCTCTCGATGGATTAAGTCGATTCTGTTTCATGTGCTCTCGACCTGTGTAAAATTGTATTCAATTTTATCAACGTTTTTTTCTAAACTTCAGTGGTAGTAATAAGTGAGTTTATTTTTGGTGAAAGTTGTAAAAGAAATTGAAAGTTTATTTTCCTACGACATGCTGGTAATATTTATAAACGATCAAGTAATTGCTATTGAATTTTGAGATACCTATATAAAATTTTTATACGTATAGGTATATATACAATGTATATGTATATCTATGTACGATATGATGTATTTAAATAACACGTAACTGAACTAAAAAATGAAATTTATGCTTTAAGTTGCTGACAATGGAATTTTACTTTTTTTAGATATTCATGCACATACACTTAAATTTTACATAAATTCACTATGAATGACAAAAATAAAAATATTTTTCACACATTTGGTGCTTAATAATAAATAAATACTCGTATTTTCTGATATAAGACTGAATCTTTTAAATTAAAACTTAATAAAAATACACCAATAATATGGATAAAACTCCAAATGAAATAACCTTCATCCGTGCCATTTCCTGTTGACAAAATCACATTTTATCAACCAAATGAGGCTAGTTTTTTAAGTGATCCTCGAAATCTGCATAACAAATTAAGATTTGTTGAAGTTATTTTCACGTTTTTGTCATCAACATTTTGTGGAATATTAATTAAGGAAAATTTACACAGAATGTATGTATTTACTTTCTTGATTTTTTACTACTATCAATGTGAAAAAAGCTGCGATGAATAATATTCTCGAATAAATATTACTTAATGGAGATAATATAAAATATTTTGAAAATTACAATTTAACAAAATTTGTCTATGTATTTAACGTAATCATAGTTTTTTTTTCGAAATTAATTAATTCATCTTGATATAAAAAAAAACATATATTTTTCTGGTTATATTTATGAAGAGTAGTGAGGAAAATAAGCAATGTCCAAACTGACTATTGAAAATTGAAAAAAAACGTACAAAATTTATAATATTATCTTCGAAAAATTTTTTGAATCGCTAAAAAT
Source organism: Hypothenemus hampei (assembly GCA_013372445.1). Lineage (NCBI taxonomy): Eukaryota > Metazoa > Arthropoda > Insecta > Coleoptera > Curculionidae > Hypothenemus > Hypothenemus hampei. The sequence continues at coordinate 14,635 of JABRWK010000323.1, read as the reverse complement.
TATTAAAAATACTCCCACAAAACCACAATTTTTTTTTTAGTTTCATTATAAGATTATTATAGTATAGAAGCAAATTGAGTCATAATGACATAAAATAATAACTGCCCGCTGCATAATCATTATCTTAAACCATCATTAAATGTGACTTTGTCACAATGTAACGAATACGGCAAAGGTTGGATTATTGCATTGTTTGCACTAATGGGTTATTTTATTTGGTAGGTATGGTTTTAAGTTTTCTTATAACCTGTTTGTTTTATGATATAATAGTGAACGGAAAAAATATGAAGTTAAGAAAAATATATTTCTTCGGGATTAATACACAAAATTTCAGATTTAAAATTACAATTAGCAATTAACGAATCTCTATTAAGCTTCATTCACACTATTCCGATTCGCTCTCGCTTCAATAAAATGTCCTCATATTTACACTAGCATTCTGAGTTTGCTTTAGTTATTGCCAATTTTCCTAGTCACACGAAAGAAATAAAACAACATTACATAATAACTATGTCCGTTTGTCATTTTTTCATTAAATAATTAATTATATGAATTATGATAGCAGTTCTTTTAGATGAAAAGTTGAAAAATAAAATTCGGATAAAGGAATAAGAAAAGATAATAGAACGAAAGGGGGTGAGTGGTTGATAGAGGAGGAGGAGGGGGTGCAAGTTTACAATTAAGTTAAGGTTAATGACTATTTCACCATTTAACTGATGATGAAGAAAAATGTATAAAGCATGTTTAAGTGAATTCTAGTAGAAACATTTGGAGTGAAGTGGCATCGGAAACGTATTCATATTTTATAGTGGCAAGTTAGACCAGATTCGATCTCGCTCCGATAAAATATTCTTCCAACTGTATCGATATCAGAGCGTTATGAGACGGACACCAGAACGATAGCGATCGTGTGAATACGCTCCTTGTTTTCTATGTAAAATATTTTATCAAATCGAGGGTGCACTCATAATATGAATTAATCATTACTGTTTTACTTTAAGTGAATTTATACACATATGGGGTCCATAAACAATTACGACATACTTAAGGAAGTTTTTATTGAATTACATCCTCTAGAATCATTTAAGATGTAGGTTTCAATTTTGGTTCATGAAGTACAGTTGATAATTGCTAAATACTTTCAATAAGTAGCATGTATATTAATATCGATTTCAAGGTCGGAATAGGGGATCCTTTACATTCATTTTTTATTTAAGTTTCTTGGACAAAATTTAATATAAACAATTAATTAATGTCAGAAAACGTGTTTCCTTATTATCATTTGAATAAAAAAGTACTTTTATTTAAAATTGCCAATTATATAATTTTTAAAAATTTGAGGCAAATCAGTCAAATTCAAATTTTTTCTCTAAGAAATCTGGAAAAACAATCTGTATCGTACCAAATAAAAACTTATTTAACTTTATTTACAACACTAGAAAGAAATGTTTTCAACATCTTTTGGTATCCATTTTTCATGCACAATTAGTCAGAGATTTTCCTACAATTATTATTATATTTAAAAATTTAAAATTAAAAAAAAATATTTATCTTACATGAATATCTCGAAACTTATTATGTCAATAAAAATTTGGTTTGTCACGACCTCCATAGAATTTTTTTAAATACCACACTTTTCGCACTATTCCCAATGGTTTTCGAGTAAAACGGAAAAAAATTGAAATTTGCCAAGACCAAATCTAGACGATTTTCTCAAAAGTAATTAGTTTTGATAATGTTCAATATCAGCAACCTTTTTATGTAAAAAAGAGACAATATCAATGAAGGAAATGTGATCAATAGCGAAATTAGAATTTAAACAGAAACGAAATTAATAAAATTTACTGACGAGCAAAAAAATTGCAGGTCCTAAATGTAATCGTTGTATAAGTAATTAATATCGTTGTATAATTTATTTCAATTTATCATGTAAAAAATTCTCTACTCACCAATTTTCATTGAATTATATTGATTTTAGCAATAATTATTAAAGAAAAACGAAAAAAAAAACCTTGACATCTTGTATTTCCCAGACGGTCAACAATCACATAAGAGATATTCGAGTCAGTGGTTATTATTTGACCTGTCGTATCTCCTATTTACGGATGTTCTATTGTTAATGAATCATCTTATACAAGATGAATCACAATTAGTGGGTCAAACTTCAGAATTGGATTCTTTAATCGAAAATAGTGTTAGTTTGTTATGAAAACCATAGTCTGGATATGCTTTATTGTAAAGATGTAGGATGTTAAAGATTTTTTTCAAAAATTGAAATTTATTAATATTTCGAATAGTTACATTGTAAGAGATTACCGATCATCAAATTGTTACCAATGACATTCTGATTTTATAAATTGCTTAAAGCCTTCCACGATATTTGTAAAATATTCAATTAGCAAAATTCACGTCGGTATATCGTTTTTATTTTTTTGCCCGAAAACTGACCGATTGACAAAAAATATCAAAAAAGAACTCTAAAAATAATGTTTATGTTGAATAAAACCAATGGCATATTTTTTTTAATAAAATTCTTCTCAGATGTGTCCGTGCGCACATCATTGACGGAATTAAAATGATTTGTTGTACGTAAAAAAAAATCATCATAGTTAACTGTCCAAAAATGGAAAATGTCATTTAAATATCTGATGTATTTTTGGAAATATTAATAAATTTGAATTTTTGAAATAAACTTTTAACACTGTATTTTCGTAACAAAGCATTTCCGGCAGCATTTCCATTTTAAAAAACGAACTAACACTATTTTTGAATAATGAATTCAGTTGTGAAGTTTGGGCCACTAATTATAATACACCCTGTATATTGACAAATAATATCTCTCAATAAAATAAACCTTATTTAAAAAACTCCTGTTTATATTTCAACAGCAAAATATTAAAATTTATTTTAAGACTAATTCGATATCACAAACTGCAAACGTCAATATATCAATAAAAATCATCATGTTCCAGTAAGTATGAAATTTCTATTTCATCTCTCCTCAGTCATACATAAGAGAATTCCTCAAAGAATTGTTATACAACACAAATAAGTAGCAGTTTTCGAATTTTTCAAGTTAAAATTACTTCGAGTTGCACGTGTTCAAATTGTCTAAAGATAGTATGTAATTATATTCCGGAATATTCAACCTTATTCTTGAAGAAAAATGCAATTGAACACGTAAAGCGCATAACAAAAAAAAATCCACAAGGCTGACCCAGATAATATAACAGCAAAAAATTGTTTTATCACATGTTGCCAATTGGAACTTAAAATAGAAATTCATTAAAAAAATATTTGTTAAACCGTCTATTTAGTTATCATTAAAAAAGCGAAAGTGAAGTCATTTTATAATAATTTCTCTTTAACAAATGTACCATTTGCAACCCTGATCTTGAAAACAAAAGCATGAAAAAGAAATTACAATACTTATTTATGTTGTTGTAGTGTGATGAAGGTTAGGGGATTGGCTGAGGTTAGTCTTCAAGTTAGCGGAAATGACAAGCGAATTTAACAACGCAAGAAGGTAATCTGGTTGAAAAGGCTAAAAACTAAAGAAAATTGTCTGTCTAAGTAACAATAACGAAATTTTCCATTTAAATCGCGTTTCACTAGTTAATTGGTGGGAATTTAGATTTTTAAAACGTTCGTGGAACGAACATGCGTGCGTCATAAATATGAATTGTTTTTCAGGAAATCGACAATTTTTATGCACAAATTGTAAATTTTGCACATACCTGCAACAAAAATCATTAAGTTTACCATTTATTGCTTTGCTTATAAAATAGTAGTGTGTTATTGAAATTAGAAATCCCTTTCCGTTTGATTACAGTAGAGTTCGGTTATAACGAACCCGGTTATAGCGAACTCTCGGTTATAATGAACGAAAAATTTGAAGCAAAACGAAAATTTTACCATAGGTCCAATGTAATTTTTCACGGGTTATAACCAACCTTGGATGTAACGAACCTATTTTATTGCATTTTTTGAGTTCGTTATAACCGGATTTTACTGTATTTATTAAAAAATTACTGGACGTCTGAACTGAAATATTCATCTTGTATATTAATAATTGGAAAAACCATTACTCTAAACAGCCGTCAACCGATTTGCAAAACCGATATGGAAACAGCCGCCGACCGATTTGCGAAAGTACTGCTTTTCAAAGAAAATCCAATTAAGGGTCAGTACTGTGCCACCCAAGCTTTTTAAGAGTGACTGCAGGCGTAGATCGTTCTCATTTTTAGGATTCGCAGTGAGAGTGGATACCGCTTTTTTAGCCACGTAAACTCTACTCGTACTATAGTATATTAACAATTGCTGTTCCAGGCTATTTTAATTTCATAACACAAAAATGTAAACCGTTTTCATGATATACAACATTTACAAATATGTTATAAATCGGTTCTACCTGAAATGCTTTCGATATTATTTAGTTAAATAATTCATTTAACGAGAAAATAAAGCAAGAAAATCATTAAATACTTATGAAGACCACAGCGAAAAAATCAGGTAAATACATTTTTGCCAAAAGCTTGTTATCAATGCTGAAATAACAAAATGCGATTTTGTTAACAAAGGTTATGACAAAAAAAGTTAATCAGCTAATAATAAGTATTAATCATAAAACTGCGGTGTCAGTAGGGATCATATTTATTTGTATTATTGGAAAATTGACTTGAATTCAGTGTCATCATTGTTTGAGGTTGGGTTATTCTTAAATCCAAAACACTGACTATTATGTTATGATCTCATCTATATTTCTTTATTATGTATTAGTCGAAGCTTTTCGCCTGGTTACAGGCATTCTCAAGACTATAAAGTATTAACAACATTATTCAAATATCAACAATCCCATCGTTTACAATCTCCTACCTTATTTACAATTTACAATTTAAGTTTAAGATTTAAAACACATTCACAACATATATCTTATTGGTATATTATTTTGTATTTTTACATTTTGTATTATCTAGTCAATTATTTTAATTCTAACGACTTAACCATTATGTATATATTGGTCAATCGTGTTATTTTTATCATTAATATTGACGTTGTCATTGTCTTCCTCTTGTCAGTATGGTTGAGTGTTTATTACTAAGTTGTACTGAAATTATTTTATTGTTTGGTTGTAGGTAAACATTGAATCCACCATATAGTTTTAGTCTTAGTTTTATTTTAAATTTGTTTTCAATTCATTTTACCTTGTTTTATTTGAATTTTATCCCCATTTTTTAATTATTCAATCTGATTTCATTTTATTTTATTTTTATTTTATGTTTATATTTTATTTTGCTTTTATATGTTTTTAGTAAGATTTGATATATTTTTGTTATATAGTATTATTTCGGGGAAGTTAGTTAAGGTGTTTAATAGGTATTCATCATTATTTGATATTATGTAATATTTCTCTATCGTATTTATAATTTTGTTGTTGTTGCTTTTGTATATGATGCTAAAAGTTGTATCGTTTATGTCTATGTTTTGGAGTAGGATATGCCTTGCGTAACTGGATCTTATGTCGTTTATGTCTATGTTAATTCCTTTATTTTTCTTTTTATTTGTGTTTTCGACTTCCTTTATATGTTCTTTAAATCGTATGTCGAAGTTTCTGTAAGTTCGTCCTATATATTTATGTCCAGTAGGGGTTTTT
>JABRWK010000322.1:21654-40519 GCA_013372445.1 Hypothenemus hampei | reverse complement strand
GACATGATGTATAGACTGTTTTAAGGGCTTCTTTCTTATACGAATAATTCAATTAACAATTCTGCTCCTATTTCAGCATTTCAAAAAGTGATAATCCAAACTACAAAATTATACGTTTCAATTGAGGAACGATAAAACAAAACGTAATAAATCCACTTTTAATTATTTTGAGTAAATTGAGAAAATGTTCCACATGTTGTACCTATGAAAATTATAGCGTTTTCAATGATTCTGGCACAGCCGCTATATATACATATTTTATGTCGAAAATTAAGAATATGTGCTTCCTGTAAAAAATTGTAAAAATGGATTTATTGTGTTTTATTTGATTGTTCCTCAATTTAGATTTTAATTTTTCAACAGAAACAGAAATGAAAACCATACTGAAAGTGTAAAAGGTCTTTCAAAAAGTTCACTTTTCCCGTTGAGGTAAAACACTCAACGGGAAAAGTATGGTGACTTATGAGATGGGCTCAAAGTTAGTTTTTTTCCTCGACAGAGTGAAGTAAAAGACAAACAATGTAAAGTGCTAATCCAAACAAGAAAGAGTCGAAAAAACTACATAAATATGTATAAAATAGGTCTTACCAGTCGGCTATACACATCTTTCACGTCCTTGAACAAATTTGAAACTTTCCAAATATTTTCATGACCACTTTCCAGCATACACCATGGCATTTACAGCTCTCAAATATACATACAACGAATTAAATAATTAGGATACGACTCACACATAATTGGAACAATAAAATTCTTTTCTTCACATACAAACAAAATACGCAAAAACTATACAACGCCTACTTATGTCGTAAGGAGTTTGAATTCAAAAGACCCGTTTCAGCGCCATCTAATTTGATATAAAGGAAATATCAGCATTTTCTTATTACAGATCACGATTTAATCGGTCTGTTAGAATATGGGTTGCGTTCAAAAGAAAACAAACAAAAACCCAACAGTTTTGGACATGAAAGTTAAAAAAATAGGATACATATTTACAACAACAATTTAGGGAAATAAAATTACAATATTTATTTAAAGAATATATAAACATTAATTTATTAATGATTTGTGACTTTAATAGCTTAGTGCTTTCATCCTTAAACGGATCCCAAAAAAAAAGATAGGAAAATGCTGATACAGTAGTCGCTTGGTTATTTGAATACTCTATTATACGAGTAACAATATGTATAACGAATAGTAAAATTCTAACACGGCTTCTATATGTAGAGTGAACACTGATCTGGTTTTTATTAGATTAGATAACCGACCGCCTACTGTATTTTTTTGGCGCCAAAGTACAGACAATTCCGCTTAATAGGGACACATCAGGATGAGGACATTTTGGCCAAATTAAGCGCGTTAAATTACAATTTGTCTAGAAGTTTTGTTTTTTGAGATTGATCCCAAGTAAACGGCTGTCCCAATAAACCGATGGCCCAAGTAAGCGGAATTGACTGCACTATATTTTATTTTTAAGCTGACAATAAGAGGAGTGATTTAAAAAGCCTGACTTCTAGGGGGAAAAACTGTTTGTAGGTGTATAGGATTAATCAGATGAAATTAAGATTTTAATTGAATTTACTCTATTTTTAAAAACAATTCGAGTTTTTATTATACAAATTAAATATTATACCTATGTATTTTTGCATATAAACGATAATATAATAAAAATAATGCTGGATTTATAACATTGATAAATTTAATAATTAGTCTTTAACGCTTTTTAACTGCCATCCAGCACGATTCTTTCAAGCGTCATCGATTAATCCTCTGGAGTCTGCAGCCCTTTGATTTCTATGTAATTTTAGGTCTCCATTCTATTTAAAAAATTAAATCGTTATTAAATTATTAAATATTATTTGTCATTTCTCATCTATAAATATTGCTCCGTGAAGGCAGAATGTGTCAACGGTGGATGGAACAAACGAGAAATCAAACTTCAATGGTCCTGAGAGCGGATGAACACTCCGAATAGAAAAATTTGGTTTTTTGAGTTCTGAAAGACATTCCGTATAAAAGAAGACAACGTTAAAGTGAAATTATCTGGTCCTTTTCAGTTGGAGACTAGAACAACGGATCTGCGTCCCATGATCCGTAAAATACCGAAATATTTTAAAAGACTTCAGTCAAATGCAAAAAAAAAAGAAAACCAACAGAGGTAGTTATGGAGCTACTCGATCCATTCGATACTCACCCACTTACTTAAAAAAATCAATCGTATTCAGAACTTTCTGAATGCAATCTATTGCTTTTGCTATCACTCTCACGATTTATGAAAATGATTCAGGGCTCAATGATCTCATCGGTTATCCCATCTAATTCTGACATTGGCTCTTTGATTTTTATTATATGTGCCACACACTTTTTCCAATTTATAGGTGTAACATTTTGAAATGCTTGCACTAAAAGATCTCTAACCTGGCCTAATTTGAAAGCAGTATTTTTAGTTACCACTTCATCTTCTATTTGTGTCCAAATCACTACCAGAGGATTTAATTCGCAATAATAAGGCGGCAGTCTTAGTAAGACTTTGTTTTTATTTTTTTTAACTGATCTACCACATATGACGTGTTCTTATGTTGATGAATTAGATGTAGCAATTCAGCACGAACCATGTCTATTCGGAATTCAATGTTTTTCGAATTTAACCATTGCTGCATATTCACTTTTCTAGAAGACGTGTTTGTAAGTTTCGATTTTCGATTTTACAGCTATGATATGAGGTATTATCCATTACAATAACAGCCTGATCAGTTTTCTGTAAAAAAAAATAATAGAAAACCATTCTTTAAAAACAGAGGCATTTATTTCTGCATAGAATTTTCATTTTTTTCTTCAAAAATCAATAATGCTATCCAAAAAACCTTTTTCAGAACTACCATGTAATATTATTAGGCGTCTACCTTTTCCTGGGGGATTTCTTAAGCCAAGAAACAATTTTTCAATAAATGCTTGGCGTTAATTTTTACTATTTTGATCTACACATACTTTCTCTTTGATATAGCCTTCATTCATCTAAGTTTCATCCAAATAATACATAAGACGCCGTTCTTGTTTAAACTCTTTGATGGTTTTTAAATAGTTTGTTTTTCATCGAATGATATTATACTCTATTAGGATACTTTGTCGATTTCCTTTTAAGTATAGTTAATTCAGCTTATTTGGACCATTGGTTTATTGGGACAGCCAGTTAGTTGGGACGATTCTTAAAAAACAGAATTATAAACAAATTGAAATTTAAGGCTCTTAATTGGGGCAGCCGCTTAATTTGGTCAAAATGTCATCATTTCGATGTGTCCCTATTAAGCGTAATTGACTGTATCTACAAAAATATGGTATTAAAATAAGCTCTAAGTAAATATGCAACTACACATGTTTACTTGAAGTCGATTTAATTCATAAACTTGTGTAAAGATGAGCGGGGCATTTGTAGCAAATCTGGTCTATGCTTTACATTGCTTAAAAGTTTATTAACAGTAGGAATTTAATTTCTCTAGAAAAAACTACGTACTATTTGTTAAAGCAGTTTTCGCATTTTTATCAAAATTCTTAATAAGGACTAGATGACCACCCTTATACTCGGAAGGGCCAACCATTTGTGTACATTTATTTGTATTCTTTTATCGTACGATAAACAAATTTTACGATACCTACAAAAAATATATAATTAAACATGTTCCATTAGAATCCATTGTAAATGACATAAATACAGTAGAAATCGATTATAACGACACCGGTTATAATGAACAAAATCTCCAGTCACTTGAAATTCGTTATACACGATATCTACTGCAGTGGATGTACCGATTATAATAAATAACATGTTCGGTCCCTTGAAGTTCGTTATAAATGATTTCTACTGTACAAGTTAATTTTACATAACTGGGACTTGGTACTTACCGAAAACACTTGCCATTTCCGCTACAACATACACAGTTTTAACTGTAGGGTAATCTGTTAGAATTTTTTTAAATATATTAATGATTGTTTATTTTCCCACCACAGTTAAATGGCCTAAAATGCACCTTTTACGTTTCTTTGGTGATGTTCATTTATTTACTACTGTTTCTACCCGCTCCTGAAGCCATTTTTATCACGAAATGAAGTCTGAATAATGAAATGAAGTACTACTACACTGAATAGTTAAAAAAACAATTAGAATATAATTTAAATTAAATTATATCGTTGAAAAAAGCCCGAGAAAACACACTTGAGTCCACAATACTTAAACAATAAATAAGGTTAATTGTCAATTTTTCGCTGTATAAGTTTCTTGAAAATGAACCAATCAGAACGCGATACTAGTACCAACTTAAAAAAAAAAGTGTCGCTCCTTTTAGTTTTAAAACGAGGTATAAAGAATTAAGAATTTTAATAACTCAAGAACTATCGAGTTTTGTAATATACGACACATAAAAATAAAAAAATAAAAATAAATTAAATTTAAATTTACTTTTTATTTCATAGTTTATCATCTCTTCAAAGGATCACGTCGCATTGCTAAACAACCTGTATATAGGGTATTAAAATGTGACAAAAAAAATTGTTTATTTTGAATACTTCCAAAACGGCTCAAATTGAAAGTTTGAATTTTCCCATATGAATATGTAATAAAAAACTCAATATTTACATGCGAAAGCGGCGTGTTTATGGATTTTTATTCTAATGACAATTAAGTGTACGACACTGCGTTTGCCGCTAGTTTAGGACCAATTTTTAGATTTTCTGTTCCAAACAGAACAAACAACTTCTTTCATTTTTTAAATAGGCGCACTGGTTTGGAAAGAAAATACAATTATTTGAGGGAACGTTTTATTTAATAATCAGTGCAAGAAACTACGGTACTTAGCCATTGCTAAATCTATAAAAATAATTAGTTAATTAATTAAGAATTGTTGAAAATGACCACCATTACTCATAATACAAGCTTCAGTTCTTATTAGTGAATCGGCTTTTTAACTTTTTAAGAAAATCCTAGTGTGTAGCGTATCGGTTCACATCCAGTAATTATAAGTTCCTAAAAATTGATTAACAGTGTTTATTGACACAGCGTAAAGAAATTTCTTTAAATCTCCTCAAAAATAAAATTCTAGAGGTTTACAATCAGGGGGTTTAACCGGTCAAAATTGATGCGACACTGGAACGCTTTTGCCAGTTCATTTATTTGGAAAAATTGTATTTAAGAAACAAACATTTGACATATGCTTATTAGATATTTTCTTCTATTTCTTAGGAGATAAAATTGGATTCGCATGGCAAGAAAATGTAGGTAATACGTACATTAGAAGGATTATTGGAAAGTAACACATTAAACAGTTAACACATCACTGCTAAACATGAGATTAAAAAAAACATTTCAATCGCAATTCGTAAAAATCGATAAAATGGAATGTTGGGCCATGCTTAATGAACTAATTGAAAGGTATATTTCCGAAGACATGCTAAGTAGCCTCTGAAATTATATTCCTCTGAGAAATTGGGTAGGTTTTTTTAAAAGGGGAAAATTTTCTCTTCAAAATGAGAGACTTAATTTTTCCAGTGTCAATTCTACAAAATCTTGTCATTCTCTCATTTAATAATATCTATTGAACTGAACTAAAATGCATTCCTAAGGCTAGATATTTCATGTGGACGCATTAATTACATAAATTATGTTAATATATACCTACATGAAAAAACTTTTTGGGAAATGAGTTCCCAAATGTCTAAGCGCTGACCAGAAGCAAGCACGAATGGAAACATGGCAATTAATTAATCAAATGAAATTTCGTTACATCGTCATTTGTAAATTTGTCGATCGGCGGAATTGGTTCATATGAATAGAACAAAAATTACAATATCCAAACGCTTTGCGTATGAAAGAGAGAACAAAGGAAAGATAACAAACTTTTTTCAAAAGACTGAAGAAATACTTCTTTCTTTTTTTTATTACGCACGAAAGAAAGATGGAGAAAAAAGAAATATATAATCAGTAGTTTTTTGATGTGTTGATTTCTGCACACTAATTTTTACGATATATGGAATCTTCGGCATACTACACATTTGTTCCATCAGCTTTGCCAGAATCATCTTAAGTTGTAGTGGTCTCCTCAACTCGATGGAATTCAATAGTTCTACATATTGAATTACATGTTCACGTAGTTCATTTTTTTGTATGTATGTACTATGTATCTTTAGTACACTTTTCGTTTTAAAGTACCTACCTATACCAAAAGTAAAAATAAACAATAATATTTACATTTTTCGTTTTTCAATTCTGTTCTGGTTCAAAATTCTAGTTTAAACAGTCCTATCACGTCCAGTCAGAAAAATCCTATCGTGTAGCTTAATTCAGCAATAGTTTATTACAAATTTGAAACTTTATCAATTTTAATTCACTAATTACGTCACTTAATCACTAGTCAGATAACCAGAAAAGAAATATATTGTCAAATCTACCCTATTGTTTTAACAAATCTGATTAAAGGATTTATTTTTAATAAGGGCTCATGTTAACCTAAGTACATATATAAAATTTATTTTATTAAACTACATAGCTACATAAAAAATCCAGTAAATTTAATGATATGGCAATAGTTGCAATTGTCTCATACGAGATTGCTAATTTTCATAATAAAGCTTTTAAAACATTTTAAACAAATATTTCAATGAATAACAGAAANTTTCTCCCTTAACAGTTCCTTAACTTGTGAACACACACTAATTTGGCGGCATTTGACATTTTGTTGGACAAGAATGTACGTGAGCGCCCTCTCAGTACATATTGACTGACACTACTGTCACTAATTGTCATTTACGAACTGTCAGCCGGTTTGTTTATAGTAGGTTTTTGGTTTTACCATTGAATTTTTCATTTTTCCCTAAGTATTTCTATACAAAAATGGGCGATCAAGCTGAAGGTCTTACAAATAATTCAAGCGAAACTAACATTGAGTCGTCAGGTAACCAGGATGAACTCATAATGGCTCAACAACGACAAATTGAAAAAGAGGTAAGAGGATGTAGCATTGAATTTTAATTAAATAAATAAAACGAAAATTTTAGATCTCTGAAACTATTCCATTAGTAGGTGAATTGGAAGCAATTACTACCTTGAGTTCTGAGTATTCAACTGATGAAGTTTATTTATCTAAAATTAAAGACTTGGTTTCCAAATATAGTCATATTAGAAGAACTAGACCGGATGGCAATTGCTTCTTTAGAGCTTTCAGTTATGCCACCCTGGAACGCCTATTGGGTGATAAAGAGGAATTTATTAAATTCTATAAATTAGCAGAAAACAGTAAAAGCATCTTAGTTGAACTTGGCTTTCAACAATTTACTGTTGAAGACTTTTATGACACTGTAATAACTTACAAATTGAATGTGCTTTTTATATTAATTATTTATTTCTTTTTCGAAGTATATGGAAGTATTAAAACGATTAGCAGATATAGACAATGTTGAAGCTGCCAAAAAAGAGTTACATACAATTTTTAATGAACAAGGCTATTCCGATTATATGGTAGTGTATCTTAGACTGTTAACTAGTGCCCAATTGCAAAAAGAACAAGACTTTTATAGTTGCTTTATTGAAGGGAATAGAACAGTACGTATAATTAAAAAAAAATACATACAATTATAATCCTTTTAAAATGTTTTACGTTTCAGGTAGCTGATTTTTGCCATCAAGAAGTAGAACCAATGTACAAAGACAGTGACCATATACACATAATGGCCGCCTGCTCAGCCCTCAATACTGGAGTTAGAGTTTCCTACATGGACAGAGGCACTGGTACAACAGTTACACAACACGATTTACCCGAAGGCTGTATTCCGACTGTGCATTTGCTCTATCGTCCCACTCATTATGATATCCTTTATGTTTAAGAATCTTAATCCTAAAACGATTTTCAGTTATCAAAAATAAAATGCAATTGTTAATAAATAATTTGTCGTAATTAATATAGGAGTTTAAGTATTTTTCGAAATTGATTTTTAGAATCGAATCTCTAACAGAGGGCGTTGATAAAATTGAAGTTACGTTCACTTACGCAAACCTATGCAGAGAAGTGTGATGTATTGTTGTGATGTCAGAACTATGGATTTCCAGGTAAACGCAGTGAAAATGTAAATAAAGTGTAGTCATGTAACCCCATAAAAACATATACAAGTCCCGAATAGTAACATTTGGTCCACTTGAATTTAATGAACGCCATTAACACAAAAGCAGTTTTGTGGTGCAAGTAAGTAATTCATGAGATAAACAGATAATGGTGTTATAACGTCAACGATCTAGATCAGATTTTATGAAGTTATAATGCTATAAATAACAAACACAATGAAGAAATTAAGAATCTAAAAATCAGATGAATTTGCTCAAAAGAAAATCACAGCTTACTGATTATTTAGCCCTTTTGCACTGGCTTCTGTTTTCATTATAGTTTAAATGCGTTTTACAATTGCGCTAATTAATTGTGTGCATTAATTGTATGAGTGTTGACAACATTTAATTCAGATTTGTTTCCAATACTGAAAAGAGTTCTTCTTGTTATGGCTCCTAACAATTTCTGTATTGAGCCCCAATTCGTGATAAATCAGGACTGCTAGAAGTGCATGTAAACAACTGAACATTATGTTCAGATAATCAATACCTGATTATTTTTTGTTCTGTGGCCTTGTTGTCTAAAAAAACTATTTCAATGAGTTTAACAGACGATATAATATCAATTAACATTTTTATGTATTAATATGGACTTCTAGGATATGTAATTATAAGTGTTAACAACGCTGCCACAGCCATCTCCGGTGCACACTTCGAAACTGGACCAAACAACTCTGTTGGAAAGATCCTGTGAATTTAATCCTATTTAAACCAGAATCGCCTTTGTAAAGGTTCCGACGGGGATAGCAAATATGTAAAATTCCGATGCCTATACAATAGTAACTGCTGGTTTTATGACTATTGTATCAACTAGGCTCTCCTGATAAGTAGGTGCTATAGATGACCATACAATTTTGGCAATACATTTCTGGAGTTTCGTTTTTGTTTATAAATATGATTTTAAAAAAATAAAGGCTTGATGAGAAACTATAGCAGTAATTGGAATGATCAATCACACCTTAAGATCTAGGATAAATCTGAAGAAATGTGTCAAATTACGAGAGTATTTTACATATTAGCCAGGTCAGTAAAAATAAGATCGATTTGTCAAATAAAGAGGGACCCTTTATTCTGGCAATTTCAACTTGGTTACTTTACAGTAGGTGGCAGAGGTCACAAATATTCCTAAAATTTCGAATGGGTCTGTGGGTCAAGTGATACCTCATTTGCAAACCTTCACATTACTTATCGAAAAATACTTATCTTATCCAATATGGCTAAATGCTTATTGAAGAAACCCTTCTTAAATATGGGGTTGTGTGGCATTATAAAATCAGCTTGTCTTGTTATGTACTGAGTGCAATTAGTGTTCCTGAATATCAAATGTGTATTATATACATATAATACGTATAATTTCTTTGTTGATTTTTCCATATCTGCAGAATTCGAACTCTAATAAACTGAAATTTTTTTCATTCGATTTTTATTAAATTTTCTTACGTTTTTAATTTTCTTTCAATTTTTGAGTTAAACATATGTAAATTTTTATTATTTTTTTAATCTAAGACGCATGGAATAAACTGAAATATTACCATCTACTACAGACAAAAAGAACAATATGTACGTAATACTTAGAAAAGAAAATATAATCTTTATTTAAAGTTTTTCCAAACAAAAACTCCCATTTTTTGTTAACACCACTTAGAAGTACGTTGTTCTATAGGGTATTCAAGTAAGAGGTTCTGAATGTTTTTGTTGCTATTTTTCGTATTGCACTTATTTTTCCATGATTTCTCTTTTATATATTCTGCAAATGTATAGTATAATTTCCCGAGATGAACAAAATGTTCACATCGTTAAAACTTACTGTCAAAATGGATCTTATATGGTTAGCACATATAGCAAAATTCTTGATTATCTTGGGATCTAAAATCGCCACTCAGAAACAACGATTCCCAATGTAATTCGCAAATTCGAAACTCACTGGTATCAATGCACCAGAACACACTTGTTCTGTTGTTTCATTCAAGCTGTTTGTCAAAATATGATAGATACTCCTTAAGTATTCATTGAATGGTGTTCGCAACAAGTCGGGCTTTTCAGAATCACGATATGGCGAATTTTGAAATGAATTAACTCTTCATCCGTAAAAAATTGAACTAACACAAGAATTTAAGTCAACAGTTCATGGGCAACGACGTAATTTTGCAAAATTATTATTTATACAATATAAATAATAACTTTTCAAAATTATATGTATATTGTTTGTATGTACTCACTTTCTAATACTAATTATTGCAATAATAAATTTAGCTTTTTGATTTTATTGGATAACAGCATACTAAAATTAATTGGAACAGCAACGAAAAAAATAAATTGACAACACAGCGAACTTCTACGATTAAAAATAAGAAATAAGTTTCCCCAAATATTTGTTCTAAAATGGTTCATTGCTAATTTACCATCACTTTAAAAAAGTTAATAGAAAATGGAATTGTTTAATATAAATATTAATTAATACCTAGTGGCCTGTATTATTATACATATAGTATAGAAGAACAAAAAAAATGCAACACTATTCAAGTGAAATTTTTTTTGGTTAATTTTATAATTTTTTATCAACCTCAACAAAATATAAAAGTCATTGCAAGTGCTTGTAAAGTTCACCTATAATTAATGAGAAAAATTAATAACGGTTAAGTCCACCTTGATTAGTGTAACATTGTCTAATTCTATGAGGCATGGATAGTGGTCTATGTCTTCATATGGTATGGCGTCCCAGGCGCAATCTATTTTTTTTTTAACTAGATCTGATTTAACTCTCTACTTACCTTCTTTCTACACCCTCCACCATTATTTAGTGGAAGCTAATTCCACTGAAAAAAGAGATAAGTCAGTTCTGGATAAAAAACCCAAAAAAAGAATTTAATGAAAAAAAATTATTGTTTATTTAAAAAAATTGTTCGTCCGTTATAAGCTCTTGGTCGCCTTAAAACAGCGTTTTTTTACTCTTTGGACTTAAATATCTCGAAATTCTGATGTGATACAGTAATTTCGATTTCAGCGCACTCAAAAACATAAAGTACAGGTGGAATGGTGCACTTAGTTTTTCCGATGCAGGCCTGTGTTATAGGTGAATTATTTCTATTTTTTTAACAGTTTTATATTTTGTTGAGTTTGTCAAAAAATTATAAAATTAACCAAAAAAAACTTTATTTAAATAGTGTTGTGTTTTTTTTGTTTTTTGGTATATTATGTATATGATACAATGAGCTCAAAAGTATTGCTGCTCATAGAAGTCTTTTTCAACACCAGTTGCGTATTTTTTTTTTTTTTTGTAATTTGCAAGCCCACCATTTATTATCATTTCTATTAAACAATTTCATTTTCTGTTAACTTTTTTAAAGTCGGTAGAAGTTAGCTGTGTATAATCAGTCCACTTTTTTGTTATAGCCTGTTTATGTATAATGGATGTTTGCGGTCTTGTGATATGATTTTTAAGGTATGGTTAACTCAATTAAAAAAAGATGAGTAAACCTAAAATATCTTAACGAAAGTTCCATAATAAGATAGACATATTTTTTTTATTTACCAATTAACAATTTTTTAATAATTCATTTCTAAGTAAATGATGATTATCCGATTTACAGAAGTTGTTCGCAGTTATCGCCCTGCTGTTGAGCACAAGTCTCACTCGACATATCAAAGAATCGGCATAACGTGCAAGGCACAAGTTTTGCTGTTGAAAATTTATCATCACAGCTGTTTCAATATGATTATGAAGCTCTTCTTAAATATTTCATTGGTATCTGCCATGATCTTCATTAGACCCCTTAAATAAAAGACTAGAGGTGTCATATTTATTGATTGAGAAGACCAATGGAATAGAATTACTTCTACAAATCTATTTGTTTTCAAATACAATGTTTAAAGGCTAGCGAACTAAATAATTGAACCGATTTTGTAAAAACCGCATTTGTCGACGTATGTATGTACATTGTACATCCAAACGAGCCTCTTCAAAGACGTATACGTTACATACACATTTAATCTTATATGTGTATGAGATATACATTGTAATTGATTGAATGAATATTCATTCAATCAATTTGGTAAGACAAAATGGTTAATAAGTTGTCAGTTGATCAGCCCGGCCCTAATCTTTATTTAAAATCTCTTCTGAAAACGATTATGACGAGTATTATTATAAAGTATGTGGATTACACTAGTTTACAAAATATTTTTTTTGTGTTGCCTCAGAATTTTCCACTATTTCCGATTAAGTTTAGCATGCTTATTTCAAAAGTCAAAAGATTCTTTTTGTGAAAGCTCTAATTTTTTAGATATAGCTACCTGGGTTTATATGTATAATATCGTTTCATTTTTGAAATCAGCTTGTTAAACTAATCGGAAATAGTAGAAAATTTTGAGGCAACACAAAAAAAATATTTTATATACTACTGTTATCGATTACCTGGATGTGAGTATTATGTTTAAGCAGTTATGAGTAAACATTATTTTATCAGTCGCCATTACAAAGGGAGAGAAATTTCAGCATGTTTGGCTAAAAACCGTCTGTAAAATTGTGAACACAAAGGATGATTTTCAGGTTGTAAAGCATATGCTTTTTGGACATGAAAAGGGTACAACTGATTCTTACAGAGTTCTGGTCAGGGGACATCTACTTCGCAAGATATTCTTCGAGTATTAGTAGAAGAATCTTGCTCAGCAAGGTCGGCCACTTCTTAAGTATCTAAAATTTGTTGATGTCGGCCAAATCCATTATTAGGCCTTTGGCGTATTTGTAGTACGACAATTTTTCGTACATGTGTTGTTGTTTTTGCGAATAGAGGTTTTTATTTAGAAACTAATGGCATTGTAAGGCAAAATATTAAAAATTTGCAGTTGCGCCATTGTTTAACAGGAACGGCGATATTATGATAAAATTAATGATCTGTTAGAGAAAACAAGTGATAGTAAAAATTAATTAACTATATTTTATTAATATTTTCGTAATAAATAACTTCGTGTTTACTAAAATAGTTGTGCTTTCAATTTAAGCATTTTTATGACTAAAAAATATATTTTTTTCTAATAATTATTAGATACAAATAACTTTAGGCAATTTTAGTGGATTTATAATAGCAACACAGCATTATATATCATGTTATGGAAAATTTTACTGAGTTCATTAATTTTATAAATAATAAAATTGTTAGTTTATAAAGTTTTATGAGTTATAATTTTTATCATACAGCCAGGATAGTTTTTTTCGGTGAAACTGAATCCCTTGCAAAAGATGTTGCATCCGTTTCTTATCGCAAATCAGACAATTATTAAATTATTCAATTAAGGCTTACTGTTCTTTTGGTGAAATCATTCACAATTTTCATGTCACTGAATGCTCTAACGCCACTCTGATATTCATAATCTAATTCCCACAATGCAGGATCTTTATCTATAAAAGTATATGGCAATTTAAATAATTAAAAAATAAAAACTGATTTATTAGTGACAAAATCACTTATGCCTTTTGAAGTAATATTTTTTTTTCAATTACGAAACATTTCGTTCCAGAACTCGATGTAGAGTTTTTATTCTTAATAGAGGCTATTATTTTCAGTTCTTGTTCATGTGAAATTAATTTATCAAAAATCGCAAGTACACCTAAGTCTTTTTATAAATTCCACAAATGAGATGCCAATTTAACCATTGCTATTTCAGAGATTTTCAAATTAATTTTTTTATATTGCGAACGATCTTAAAGTAGTTTTAAATCTTCATAAGATACCTTTATTGCCAAAAAGTGCACCAAACAAGTTTTATTGTAAAATAACATTATAAAGACACAAATTTCTCGCAAAGCACTAATGTCATTTGCTTTTATATTAAATTGCTTTCTAAACATTGAACAATATGAAAATCTTCAGGGAGTACGCTGGCGATAGCCATTTATTATAAAACATCGCCCCTGGCTTTTTAAATTTTATTCCTTTGGCTAGCGAACGACTCAAAAATATTTAGGAAAGCTTCAGTAATTCCTTGTAGCCACCTCTAAAATGACCATTTTAAAGACACAAACGCAAAAAACAAAAATATTTATAACTCACACCAGAAAATTAACAAAATCTTCGAAAATTAAGAGAAATAAAGCGCTTCCAAAATTATTCATCTATGAGAAATATGATTGTAAACAAAATAAAGGTATTTAGGAGTTTGGATTTTCTCATTTTAGTTTTAAAAAATCAAATTTAAAAATATTTTGCATTTTTTTCCAAAGATAAATCATATTTAGAAAAAAAAATTCAGTAATGATTTTTTTTTAATTATCAGTTTTTCCATTGAGATTTAATAAATTCAATCATATCATCTGTTTTCTAGTGACGAACAGTTTTAATATTTTGATGTTTGACCACAATATCATATTTACGTTTAAATTAAATTCAATCCACGGTCTTTTGAATTTATCAAAAATAACTAACAAGGAAAGGGCCCAAGGTGTACCCCCCCGATTTTAATGAAATTTTGCACAAAAATACTTTAGTCTAAAATAATCGACACATTTTTTTATAGGCAATCGTCAAGGTTTAAGGGGTGAAAACTACCCCCAAAATTTCATCACTTTCTTCGTTTTCTGGCAATAACTTTTGACCTAAACGAGCTAGAATAACGAAAAAAAGCAAAATGTTTGTCTTTTAATTCGCCATCGGCTTGTCAAGGTCCGGAAACAATATCACTTTTCGTATAAAAAGTTACCGCTAAAAAACGAAAAAGTGACGAAACTTTGGAAGTAGTTTCACCCCGTAAACCTTGACGATTGCCGTTAAAAAAAATAAGTATCGATTATTTTAGTCTACGGTACTTCTGTGCAAAACTTCATAAAAATCGGTGGGGTACTCCTCGGGCCCTTTCCTTGTAAGTTTAGTTCTTTAGACTTAGAATACTAATACTCGTAAATTTTACAAAGTATTCGTATTACAATATACATTAAATACAAATTATATTAGTACTCTGAGGTGAGTGGCCGGTCAAACTTTCAGAAAGTTTCAAAAACATTTCTTATTATCACTTTGTATACTTGGTGCAATTTTTCTCTTGCTAATATTTTCTGGAAAAATGTACAAGTGCCGTTTAAAATATAGGAAATTATGAAAAAAAAGAACGTTTAGTTAGAAATTAATATTATAAAAGAATACATTATAAAGTGATTTTAAGAATACCAATTGTTTATATTATTAATAATTCACAATTACTAAAAATTAATTAACCTTTATTAGTCGTGGTTGAATTGAAATACATATAGGACATTCCATGCCAGCTCAAACAGCAGGAAATTTTTTAAATATCAAAATCAATTTTTGTATGATGGTCTTGAGGCACCAAAAGCATAAACTGTTTTAGTCAGTTTTCAACCCCCTGTCCTTACTATTTCAGAGATATTCAGTGGCCGAGTTTACTTTTTTAAACTGCTCAATCTCTTAAACTGTTTAATAAATTGCTAATCGAGTGCACAGTCATTTAACATGCCAGTAATTACTATAGCTTGATTTTTTCCTGTAGCTTTTGTGAGTTTTGGTTCTATAATCTGCTGTTCAACATTTTCCCAAAACAGAAATATGTATAGGAAGTCTGTCTACTTTAAAAATACACATATCAATTGATATACTAAATGAAAATTTACAAGAGGCAATAGTTAAAATGGATCTAAATGAAGATTTTGTCCTTCAACACGATAGTAATCCTAAACATACTGCCAAAAAAAGTAAGGGATTTTTCGAAGCTCCAAATATAAAACTCCTCGACTGGTTAATGCAGAGTTCCGATTTAAATCCAATTGAGAATTTACGGTGTATATGTATTGGATTTATATAACGGATACACAAGCCCAGCCCCATTAGAGAAACGGATCAGGAAAATCGAATTTTTCAAAACTTTACAGTTAGCATTTGGAAATATTAATACAATTGTATATTGAGGATTTAATAGTGTTACACAACGTTTACAAGCAGTAATTGAAACAAAAAATGGAAATACAAAATATTAATATGTGTTATTATTTAATTGATTTAACACTTTCATAAAATAATTTTATTGGCGTTCATTTATTTTCGTCTCTCGAAGAAAAGCTTATATTTTCCACAAATGCAGTTTATTTACGCAAATGTATAGGGCGTTTTGGTGACTATGCTATAAACTTCTAAGCCAAATAGGACACATAAAATAAAGACGGAAAGTTCATATAAAAGTATGTCCGGAAACATTTCGTTTCGGAGATATTACAGGGAAAGTCAAAAAATGCATGTCGACCATTTCACTAATAGGGAAATTCATTTTGTTAAAATAACCAAAAGGGAATGATACGATGTTTTAATCAAATTTGACAAACAGTACATTGTTGTTTTTATTTAAATTCCTGAAAATCCAAACTAAATCACTTAATAAACATTTTGGTAAATATCACCTGAACTATTCAAGATATTAATAAAATGCATTATACAAAAAAAATTGTTAAAACGGGAAAAATATTAAAAATAATTTTTGATGCTTCTAATCGTTTATAAAAGAGCATAATACAGATATGCTTTGTACGCACAAAAAAATATTGTTCATAATATTAATAAATGACAGTTACTGTTGTGTAATGCATTAAGACAGTCTCATAAAATAGTATATTGGTGTCATAAATCGTTGTTCATTATTAAATTTTCGCAGTTTTAAATAAAATGAATTTGCGTTCATCAGTTTATGGACATGTTCGTACTTTAACAAACATGTAATTTGTAGTCAAAGATTATTGAATTTCATTATATTATGTAAGAACGTTTGTGTATCATGAATGAGGAAATAGCTTCACGAATTTATTATTTTATTTCATGAATCTGGTCCGATATTTATATACACGTGTCATATACATATTTATAAAAATATTATTTATAGGAAGACAAATCCAATTACATGAATTAAATAAAATCAATTCATAAATTTATGAAACATGTTCATACAATTAAAAACTGTGTTCATGGTTGCCAAAAACTTCGTACATAAGTGAACTGCGAACAAATCTTCAACCAATGAACATTTTTACGTTATATTATATTCTATTTCAAAATGTTTGGCAGCACAGAACACCAATAAACGCGATTTTCTATTTACAAGATGAGTCGCCAAAATTTGCAAATAAAAGGGACAATTTTTATTGTATATAGGTAATTTTCACAATTTAAAGTCGTCATCACCCTGAAACTAAGAGAAATACAATAAGCCATAAAAATGAAACCATGAAAGTGCAGGTAAAAATATACAGGGTGTAAAAAAATAGGGTAAAAAATTTAGGAGGTGATAGTACTACTTAAAATAAGAAAAAAAGTTCCCATAAACATATGTCCTAAAATGCCTTTTAAGGGAGGTACAGTCCTTAGAAAAACTACCCCTTCCAATAAATTAATGCCTTTTCCATATCACCACTGACTTTGCCATAAAAAAATATGTATGCACGTCATTTTTTCTACTATCATTTTTTTTTCGGTATGTCTCAAAAACAATAAAAATTAATATTTTTGTCCAATTTCAAAGAGCAAATATATGTATATATTTAATATACAGTGCGAGTCTCTAACTTGGAATAAATTCATTTAAAATTCAGGGGTTTGTTTTTTGGAAAAACGCTCGGACTCATCCATTTTTATTTTTTCTTGCGGTTTTTTTGACGGTAAATTCATGTATACAGGGTAACCAAAAACCAAGTTACGACCACTAACTTTATTTTTTCAAATGGAAACCTGTATATTTTATTTCATTTTTGAAATCTCCTTCAAATTCTAAGTATGTTTCATGTACCATGTCCATACCTAAACTCAACAGTTACCGAAATATTTACGATTGAAATTACATATGAATATCCTTAGAAATTTACGTTTGACATATCGCACCCTAAAAACAACAGTGTCACTATGCCAAATTGTGAGTTTTGCAATAAAGCGTTTTTTAGTTTTAGCATAATATTTATTACTAATTCTCTGGTCTTTTAATCAAATTTCGGAATATGTGAAGTGTTATTTTTTAATCATAGTAAAAAGTAAAGCATTTTTTGTTTTTTTCTTTTCTTTTAATTTACTATTTTACAAAAATTTTCAGTTTAGGGTCACTATTTAATTAACAACATTGTTTAAAAAGTTTCTGTTATAAAGTCATTTAGGTATATAAATTATTTTTTATATGTGGAAGAAAAATTTTAAAAATGCGCTAAATACGTATATTTAAGTAAAATATAACAAAAAAAACAGTTTAATGCAAAGTAACAAAAATATAAATAGGAACGTAAGAGCATAGTAGTTGTAATTGCTATTCTTTAAGAATGCATTCATAAAACGAATAATAATATCTAGGAATATGATTTGACTTGAAAAGGCTTTTTATATCATTTTTCTTTCGGTCAGAAAGTTTTAATCTATTTGAATATAAAGGTTGTAATTTCTGTCGATCACAGAAACGATTAAAATTTCTATTCATCATCAGATACTGGAGAAAAGTCGCTTTCGCTATCTTCATTTCGATTAATTGGGACATATGGACATGGTACATGAAACATACTTAGAATTTGAAGGAGATTTCAAAAATGAAATAAAATATACAGGTTTCCATTTGAAAAAATAAAGTTAGTGGTCGTAACTTGGTTGTTGGTTACCCTGTATACATGAATTTACCGTCAAAAAAACCGCAAGAAAAAATAAAAATGGATGGGTCCGAGCGTTTTTCCAAAAAACAAACCCCTGAATTTTAAAT
>JABRWK010000322.1:0-11345 GCA_013372445.1 Hypothenemus hampei | reverse complement strand
TTTGTATAATACTATTTTTGGTTAAATTGATTCAAATTGACCTCCCCTATCTCCAATTTGCGTTTGATCCATTACTGTCGGGACACCCTAGATCGGACTTTCACCTCGTAATAAATAGTCAAAAAATTATGGGATACTCTTTATGCAAAATTATAAAGATCAGATAAAATCATAATATGGAATAAAAAAATTAAACTTGAAAATCCATACCAAAGGAAAAGGATGAACGTAATTCTGGATGTGCAAAATAGTTGCCCACCAGTAGTCTTGACAAGGTCGTTGAATAATTTCCAGCATATCATTCCAAAGGGGCCCAGAGCCAAAATGGTGCATAAATAAACAGTACCACAAAACTACCAGAGCCAGTGGTGGCGTGATTCGCACAAAACGGTAAAAATAAAACATAAACCAATCGATTTTTCTTTTGGAAGCCGTATCATAGAAACCAACACTCACTAATATGCCACTGATCATAAAAAACGTGTCTACGCATAGAGTTCCTCCAGTGATAGCTGTACTCCTATAAAACAATATCCACTGAAAAAAAATGAGTTAATCCAAAAATTGTTATTATATAAAAAGGTAAATTTACATCCATAATATGAAGGCTGTTGATTACAGGAAAAAACATCATCATTAAATAACGGTGTCCTATTATTACGTAGCAAGTACTCAGAAAGCGGATTCCATGGACGCAATTCATATCAGACGGAGCTAAAAATATACCTCAATGAGCGTAATTCGTAATTTAAATTCATTTTGCCTACTTTTACTATCAGCGAATATTTTTTTTGTATTGCGGCCCAATGAAAAAATTTTCAACCAGTTATTTATACCTTTAGCCGAATAAATATCTATTAGGCTTATTATGATAACAATGCCTACATAAATTAACGTGATTCCTCTAAAAAATAGTGGATTTTAACTAATAAACTATTGTACAAAATTTAAATTTAAAAACATTATTGTTAATTCCGTCGTAGTGAATTTTGGATAATCATCTGTGTAACAATTACTTTCGCTCAGACTGACAGATATATTTAAACCTTCGGTTAATCCCTTGATAAGTTTTTCGAAGTGAAAAAAAGTGTCGTTGATATCACACGAGTCAGGAATGCAAACTGACCAATCTAAAGTAGCATTTTCGACAAAAATTTTTACTTGATCCCATCTCTGAAAAAAAAATAATAGATCTCAAACTAATTCTTTTTATACCTGACTACTTTTTCCGAAACATTCCTATAACTTAGAATTCGTTTTAATAAATAGTGGTCTGGAAGGACTTTGAGGGTGCAGTGTTTTCCATTTATTGGTCCATAAATAGTATCCGTATGGATAGATATACATTGTTTAAAATTTCCAAATTCAACAAGATTTCCAAATAAAATACCCGATTGGATTTTTGACGACGAATCAAACACTATAAACAGAAATCGGTAAACTATTTTAAAGCCACTATTTTTTTAGTTACTTTTCAAGGCCCATGGTTCGAAACGTCTTAAGCTGGCCCCAAACTCTAGTGACTGATTCCTACACAAAATATTAGAAGCATTTTTCATTACATAAACTTCCAGAATTTGGTTTAAAATAACTGCCTGTTTTAAATTTAATTTAACTGTCTCTTTTTTCACTGCTACATTACTAGTTTCCGGAATGAGAGTTGTGGTGCTAATCGTACTTGTTTCTCTGGAAATGTTCGCTAAAGTATAACTAAATAGTAGAGGAAACATGACTAAAAACATTTCTAGTATATTTAGAAGTTAAACAGCAAATTCGTCTCGTTATATATGCAAAAATGTCGCGTGCACTTAAAGATAATTAAAGGTTCAACTTTTAACTGTCAACTGAATACAAGTTTTTATGCGACAAATTGCCAGTCTCCAAGAAGTTGCTCTAGGATATTAAGCATCATAAAGTTTAAACGATCTGCTTAACAATAATAAATTGAGCGTACCCTTTGCTCAGCCTCTTTCAAGTTTAAGCGCCTCTGGGTTATTAATTAAAGATTCTTTGCATTCTTTAGAAAGATATAACAGGTAAAGGATTTTGAATTAATATTTACAATTAAACAACAATTCACTTCTGAATAATTTTTTATACAATTGAAATTTTATTAATCATATTTATAATTCAGTTAAATGTGGGAGTTCACTAAAGCCCTATATCTTGTGTTGATGGAATTTGTGTGATTCTCTTTATTCGTAATATTTTTAGTCAGTTTTAGTTTTGCCACAGTGGTATATGTAATTATTTTTTATTATGTTAAGATTTCAGAAAGTAACCTTGTAATTCAACATGAACCTTGTCAGGAAACAGGTGAATATTAAAAGAGAAGACGAAAATTAATATTCTTGAAGACAAAAAAGTGTCAGTTCGAGAATTAATAGAAATGTTAGGTTTTTTAAATACAATTTCCGAATACAACCATATTATTTTAACAATAGGACATCTGCAAAATAGGTTAATTTAGTGAAAAGAATACCATTTTCTTTCACTAGTGCTCATCCACGACAAACACAAACAAAAGAAAATTATTAATCCAGCATTATGTATGTTATCTCCAAGTAGTTACGTGTTACAGATGTTTCATTGTAATGTAAGTAACAAATTGGGTTTAAAAGAAAGGATGTATTAGTTAAGTATTTTTTAGATTTAAAATCGGAAAAACACGGGCAGCAGCAATAGCTAAGAATAAGGAAAAAAATATGATAGAAATAATAATTAAATGACAATGTTCACCAGAAAATATCTTTTGAAAAAGAAATTTTACAAATTGATAAAGCTTGCTGTGAGTACTTTGCGCAAACAAGAAGTCACAATATACCAATACCAGAACCATTAATAAAAGTAAAAGCCAAAGACTTAAGCGAAAGATTAAACTATTAAAAAATTAATGTATTTATTGAATTGCTCAGCCAGTGGAGGAAATGATACAGTATAAGTTTTAAGTGTATTTATAGTGAGTCAGCTGACATAAGTCATCAAAATTTTGATGAATTTATGCAAAAGCTTCCGTCTCTTGTATTAGCCCGGAGTATGTTTTTCTTTAATGGTGATAAAACTCGTTTATATTTTCGTGCTCTACCATATAAATTCATGTCCGTCAAGTCCGAAAAATGTAATTGTTAAATTTTTGTATATAATTTTTTTTGGAAAATCTTCAAACTTCAATTTATTTCGAAAATGAAATTTAGGCATTTTTGAGTTTTTTCTAATATATATATTGGGAAAAAAATGGCAACTCTGTTTTTTGATCTAAAATAATCCATAAGTTTGATACATTTTTTCTAATTTAATCGATTCTGTTGTTCACGCTGTTTATAAGATAACTATGGTGGCCCATAGTTTTTGGGACACCTTGTATTGGACAAGGACAATATATTTATAATGAAAGAACACATCTTATATAATGCTATAAAATAAAATCATTTATTTTTAAACCAAAAGTGATTTTTTCTTATTTAAATTTGATAAAAAAACTAATAATGTGTATCACAAAATGTATGATATTCTTTATAATTCAGGAGTTAATGAATATTAGGATTTAAAATATATTTCGGAAAAATATATTTGTATTTGTGATATAATACAGGGTGGGAACTTTAACTGGAATAAATTCATTTATAATTTAGAAATTTGTTTTTTGGAAAAGCACTCAAGCACGTCTTTTTTTATTTTTGGCTGCAATTTTTCTGATGGTATGCAGGGTAGCCCAAAAATCAGTTACGACAACCAACTTCATTTTTTCAAATGGAAATACGTATTTCTTATTTAATTTTTGAATTCTAAGTGTAATTCTAAATATGATTCATGTATCATATCCTATACCTAAATCCAACCAAAGTTATTGAAAAATTTTGAGATTGGATATATCAATAACTAAGACTTCCGAGCATTTGCAGGGAATAGACACGTAAACTTATTTTTTGCACTGCGAACATTTTTTGATAGTAATCTTTTTTTTCCATCCTTTGCCATTTTTTAGATGGTATCCCAAAAAAAACTCAGGGTAAGTACGTATATAAATATTATAAATGAAATCGAAAATTTGTACAAGTAGGTATTTCTATAAGCCGAATACATACCTATTTTATAAAAAGTCGATTAGCTATAAAATCACCGTTAATGAAACGGCTTTGGATAGATAACATTTTATTATAATTATTACTTTATAAACTCGACCATATCCAGTGTCGAATTTATAAATAAAACTTTATTTGACAACTATTTTCACTTTTGAAAATTATTGTATTCTGTTTTCGAATATTTTAAACCACAACATTGGAAATGTTTGCAGCCGAAACTATTTATAATGTATATCTAATACATCACTGTATTTTCAGTTCTAAAAAAAATTACTTAACCCTAGAATGCTACCTACTCGTACATTTTTTATGACATAAAGACTCACAAATTATTTCGTGACAACTTGTTTTGGTTACAGCAGATCCGTGTATTCTGGAAAAATGACTACAAATTCCCAATCACAAGTTAGCTGAAGCTATTCAAATTAGCAGATACATGGAAGTAAGTTCGTTAATGCAAAAAAATGTCTGAAGAACATAAACAAGAAAATAGTATAATTGTAAGCAGATGTAAATGCTGTTGTACATATAAGAAGTACACACAAAGTGTTTAATTTTCTACATTATTAATACAAATCATCCAAGGATCCAGAAATATTAAGATTAATAATAAAGAGACTTGTAGTGAATACAAAGAAACGAAATTTTCATAGTAGAAGAGAATCATGGGCCTATTCCTTTACAGAAAAATCGTTGATAAATACTTATACGAAAGTGTTTTACGAATTAACTAAATTGAAAACTACGTATTAAAGAATCAAGTTACTTCAAAGATAGGTATTTCCAATAGAAACATTCTTTTAGTTATCAAGTTGACGGTTAAAGACAAACTAATTAAAAGGAGTAGGAACCAAATCAGTACAAGTTAAGAACCAACTGAATAGATTCATCCAATAGTTGTCGTAAACAAACTTAATGGAGATATTCAGATGCGTATGAATTCCAACTGCTGAAGTATTATTTAAACATCTAAATGGCTCAAAATATTTTAGAATTTTAGGTGTATCGCAAGCATTCTTATAAATATCATTAGGTGGAAAAAACTCCCGTCTTTGTACTATAACTACTACTTGGATAAGATACACAGTGGTACAAAAAAGTCTCCGTACGATCGAATGTTAATGAAATAATATTTCATTAACATTTTTTTTTTTAGATATTATCTCCTTAGCATCTGAGATTTTTCAAAAATATATGAGTTATATGTATATTTTAAGGAATGAATGGAGTCATTATTTATTTTGACAATATTCCGATTTTTCAAAAATATTGAATAAACACTATGAAATCATCGACAGAAGATGTATTAGAAAACATATCTGGAAAAGAAATGTGCATATTACATTCACTGACAATTAGTAGAGATCCTGTTAATATGTTTATTAATACTTCAGATTTAGAAAACCAGACAGAGATCCATAGGTACTGTAATTACAACTACAAAAGAAAATAAAAATAGATTATAAACGGCAATTAATGATGATGCTATTTTAGGAACTATAAAAGGATATACTATATTAGATGGCTGACCTCGTTTTAAGAACAACATTCTACCAGAAGTTAAAAAATATTGGTCTATAAAAAAGCAAATAATTGCTTTTTTATGTCTAAGATGATATCATTTTCTTTGGAAAGCGTTTAGTGATTTCATGGACATTTCTTCGACAATTTTTCGACAATTTCTCGACATGGGACTTTCTACTACATAGGGAGTTTTTGAATTTAATATATCAAGCTCATCAAGGCGTCATATCATGCAAAAATCTGATAAAAAGAGACTGTTTTTGACCTGGTCATAGAGTGGATAATATCCAAATAATATTATACAAAAACTGAACCTATAATGTCCTGTATGTTTAGAATATTCAAGAAATAATCAAAAATAACCATTATGTCCTCCTAATAAACCAGAAATTCTATGAAGAAAAATAGACATAGATTTAAAAAAAATTGGAACTATGGATGTTTTGGTAATTATTGACTATTTCGATTACTACTTACAATAGTAAATAAACTTTCTAGTAAAGGCTGTGAAACTGTTATTTCATTTCTAAACAATATTTTTGTTATTCATAGTCTTTCATAAGAAATGTTCATTTCATCTTTTAATGCATGAGAATCCAAATGTTTTATTTCTAAATGTCATATTAAACATACAACTTCTAGTCTTACTTCCAAAAACCAATTGGTAGAAAGAGATGTGCAAATTATAAAAGCTACGTTAGTAAATGTTAAAAAGAGAGCGCAGAAACAATTTTTTTTATATTAAATTATTCTATAACTCCGAAAGCAAATTTACTACCATCATATGAGCTACTAATGGGTCATCTGGGAAGTTGCCTTATAGTTCAAAAAACAATAATAAAGCCAAATTTTTCATAATTTAATTTAAATGAATCGTTTAAAGAAAGACAATTTAATGAAAAGGAGTACTACATATAATCAATTATTAAAGCTCTTACCTACTTTAAAAATTAATGATGAATTTAATGGTTAGAATGGTCCTAAAACTTGGGAACCAAAAAAAAATTATGGAAAAATTAGGATAATAACGATTTTATTATAGAAAACAATGATACCCTTCATCGACAGTCAAGATTATTTCTAAAATCAGTCATAAGAATTATAAGAATGAATGAATTATTATTTTGTTTATTGTTGTAAGAGGAGCGTATAATGTATTATAATGGATTAGTAGTGGTCGGTTTCTGAACAGACAGATATCTACTAGATAAAATTATCGAATCAATAAACTCGCAATAAACCAAGCATAATGTCAAAATTAATGTAAAAAAAAAACCAATCATAAGTGTCAAAAACTATGAGTTGGATAATGAAAATGCTCAGAAACCGGCAATAGGTAATTCATTGTTGTTGTCAGTTAGATATCTTCGTATTGTCAGTTTTAAAAAATAATAAAAACTATTAATTATAAATAAAATAATTAAGAATATATAACATTTACAGTATTACAAACGAGTTCATGTTTTTATTGATGAGAGGACGAGGTCTATTTACGAAGAAAAGAATGCAGATAAAATGATCAAATAAGAGTTGAGTACAATATTATTATTCGAGACATACGTTCATGCGATTGCTGTGTATCAATTAATTTTTTCTATTATTTTGAATATACAATGTGTTTACGAATAGACCTAATTATACTCTTAAATTTCCTTATTGTTCATTTTAAGAAAAAAAGTCATTATAAAGTTTATATTTTGAACTTCACGGCAATATATAGAAAAAAAATAGGAATAACTAAATGTTTTTCTCTCAGGTAAAATATTCTTTCTATTCACAATTCGCCAAAATGTTATTAAGCAAAATTGTTCTAAATAAAAAAGTATGACTAATTCAAAATTTCAAGAAGATCTGTCTATTTTAATTAAAATACATATAATTTTTTAGATCGAACAAAAACAAAATACCTATTGAATAATGAAAACCGAACTCAAATACACAAAAAATAAAACAAAAATATAACATGTGGGGTAATTTTTTATATATTTCAGTTTAGTATTCATTATTCAATAATTTTTTTTTGTTTAATTAAAAAGAAAAAGCATTTTAATCAAAGTAGGAAAATCTTTTTGAAATTTTGAATATAGAGAGAATTTTTCATTCGGAGCACCTTTGCTTTAGTAACATTTTCCCGAATTATGAAAAGAAAGCCTACTTTACCCGAGAGAAAAATTGTTATTCTTATTATTCTGCTATATTGTATATCTTAAATATAATCGCTACTCACTGTTTACAAGAGGCAAAACTTAAAATAAAAATGACGTTCCTTAAAATGGAAAATAAGGAAATTTATTAATTACAAGTATAGTTAGGTGTATCCGTGGACACGCTGTTATTATTGAATCTAAAATATTTTAGTAGTATTTGGAATATTTTTGAAATTATAATCTTATTACTATTCTTCTCTCCATGAAAATTAATAGGTTTTGAATTCTGATGTAACAGGTTTATCGTAATATTATGGATTGTATACCGATTTACGGTTAAATATTAAGGTACGTGTTTTCACAATTATACTTTATTCTCGATCTACAGTTAGAATAAATTTATACAGCGTGTGAAATATATTAATATTATAATAGACGCAAGAAATCATTCTGAATGATTGTAGCTTCTATAATATTTACAGAGAAATTTAACTCATTTAATTTATTTACTTCAAGATATTTTTTGAAAGACCTAATAGTGGTGCAACACTATTACTTGGATTAAAATCAATACTATACATAAACTTAATTTTACATTTTACAGTATTATTGTTCGGCTTTAGAGTCAACGGATCAATTAAATTATATTTACTATCAAAGTTACTTTTAAATGAAATTTGTCTTTGAAGATATATGTCAATGTCCAATAATTCCTAAGGGCCCGTTAGAGTTACAATCTCCTTTATTACACTTGGAAAATTATAGTAAAACTTGTTTTGATCTGTTTCTATATTTAGAATATTATACGATATCAGAGCGAGAGAATAATTATATTTAGGGACTAACTGTATGGGCCGAATAATATTGACGTTTAAGCAACTGGTTGGATCCTTCAAGGTAAAAGTGTAAGATTGAGATAAAATTTAAGACATATTATTATTTATAATATTTGTTATACAAAAATGTTAATACGATTTGTCCACAAAATGGAATTTTATTACTAAAACTAAGATCACCAACTTAAACCGTTGCTAAGGTTTATTTTCCGATACTTGATCTGCTTTCTGTCTATATTTTATAAATTTTTATATTTTGAGTACTGAATTTCATGAATTTAGAGATGAAATTTTTACGTTGCAGGATGTCATTTTAGAATCTAAAAGTGACGTGTCAGAGAATTTTTGATAAAAACGCATATTATTGTTCAAATGACATACTGAATTTATTCCATTAGTCTGTTCCATATTGAATCCGTTTAAATGCCATAACAATGCGTAAAAAACGACAAAATCTTGCGGCATCGTTAACGGTTTTAATATTAAAAAAAATGAAAACAAACCGCGACATAGTGAATTGCTTGAAAACATAATTAGACCAATTATTTGTCGCCTTAATAATTCGGGAAAAATAAATGTAATAATGTTGTATTTGAACAAGGGCCTTAATTTGACTTTGATTTGCCTCGTTATACACTTTGTAGTAAAGAAAGCACTCTTTCCTTTACACCTGAGTAGTCAGGATTTATTGAACGCCTTAGAACAGTAAATTGGCTTTATTCTTGTAACAGCGTTAATTAACTATTTTATATTACCTCCGTCCCAAATAAGTTTCTCTGTTTGATTCTTAAATTTTATTCCAAAATAGTTGCTATATTCGTAGATAATAAAAGTGATACATAGATAACACATAAAATTAGATTGAAAATAAGAAGTTTTAATTAACCGCAAATAAAATTAGGTTATTCAATATTTAAAGAATTTCTTACACCTAATAGTTTCTGGTTTCCATGCCTGACTTCAAGGGAGATTTTCAGGACGAAGTTTTTCTTATCAAGGTGGGTTATCTTATATGAGTTTCTCCTAGCTGAAAGGCTTTCTATAGTATGTTTGTAGTGTTAGTAGTAGTTACAGTGTTATATGTTTACTTTGTCAAAATTTCCTACTTCCATAGTTTGAAAAGCTATTTTTACTGTATCATCAATTTCATCAATATTTTGTGTGGCCATTTGATGCTGGAATAATTCAATGGCGTTGTAACACTTGACATTTAGTACATTTAAGTCTGGACTATTTGAAAGTTGACAGTGTAACTATTGCAAATTCCATCTATTGTTTAAATATTCTTCTGTTATAAAATCTCCTGTTTTTACATTGTTTAACAGGCCCAGCTTCATTTAAAATAATATAAAATGATTTGAATATTTTTCTATTTTTTGTTGATAGAAACACAGTTCAACATTTTCAAAAAGTATCTTTAGGTTGAACGTGCTGTCAATTAAACCGCATTTCTTTAAGTTTATTTTATTGTGTAAGACTTGGCTTAGCGGTAGAAGAAATACGATTAAATACTTTTCTCTCTTTCAAAATCCTGTGCAAAGTTGATGTTGGCAAATAAATAAATAAAATAAATGCCCTGAGTGATTGTCTTTGATTTAATGGTAAATCTTCAATTTTGTTCAATTGCTGAGTAAAAAAAAATTTTTAGTTCACATTAACCAATTTTTTGAGGACTTGGAAAATTAAAAATTTTGTTACCACCTGTCTTTGAAATTTTTTCCTGCCTCCATAAATGCGATATTAGTCCATATTTATAAAAAAAGCATTATCTTTTACTTCGGAAAAATAAAGTAAATACTTCAGATGAAAATTAATAAAAAAAAATTGAAGGAAAAGGTTTTGCTCTCTTCGTATTCATTCGTATTAAAAAAAAAGAGCAAAACTTTTTACTTTGAAGCAAAACCTTTTCCTTTACTTTTTTTAATTCATTTTCATCTGAGGTATTTGCTTTATTTTTTCGAAGTAAAAGGCAATGCTTTTTTTATAAATATGCACTAGTATAGTACAATGAATATTGAATTTTATTGCGTCACTGCTTTAGTAAAATTGACAAACAGCAGGAACAGCAGTACGCAATTTTCTATCCATTTTCAACTTATTTCGTATAACTTCTAAATTATCACTCATATTTACAAATATGGACACAATTTTAAAAATAGAATTCATGGAAACTTTGATAATTGTCAAATTAATATTGTTAATAGAAACCATAGCAACGTAAAAACCTTAAAAAAATTAAGATGCAATTATAAAAGCGTCAGTATCACTGATCAATACAAAAATATTAAATAGGAACTAAACTGTCACAGAGGAAGTATAATATATTTCTAAAAAATAACAGTCAAAAATGCTTCGCAACTAAAAGAAAATAAAGCATTTAACAATCCTATACAGACAGTAACTATGACACAATACGTTTTAAACAGTTAATTTTTAAGGGATAGGAGAGTTTTTAAGCCTTCTAAATGACTTATGTCCTTATTAAGGGATAAAGGTACAGCCATGTTGTCAGATGTAACACGTATCTGGTTATAAAAAGTCAAAAATGAATTAAAAAAAAAAATAAATAATAACACCCTTAAATTGCAATATGTAAAAATCAATGTAAAATTATATTCCTGACATCTTGTTAGAAAAACGCAAATAAAAACGATTTGTAATACATGTGCCCATAACTATGAAAGTGGTCTAAGTCAAAAAAAAATAAGTTTATCAGTTATTTTACATCACATTATTTTAAACTAAATTAATTC
>JABRWK010000321.1:38472-48779 GCA_013372445.1 Hypothenemus hampei | reverse complement strand
AAAGAACGCCTGCTAATACCCAGTTGCGTAGCTAATTGCGATATCCACAATTATTCTATTTTTTGCTAAATTATGCTTTATTAAATGGTCCTAAAATTCAATCTATCTAATGATGCTTTGTCATTGTGACTTTGACATTTGTCAATTAAGCAAAAAACAGAATAACTGTGGATATCGCTCAAGAATGAATCGCTATACTCCTCAAGAACGCGGAATAATTGTATTAATATTTTTGAGAAATAGTCGGTCGGTAGTTTCAACATTCGAACGGAAATCAGGAATATACCGGAAGAAATTTTAATTAGCGTTATGGAAAATGCTATTACGCGAGCACAAATTTGTATCAACTTTGGTGGGAGCTACATGGCCGATATTATTTATGCAAATTAATAAAATAAAACTTGAAGCTATACATAAAATTATTCTTCAAACAGAACATTTTTTTTTAATTAGAAAAAACGATTGCTTTTCCAAATCGGGTAGTTACTTTTGTGCCACCCAGTATAAAACTTTTACTTCTAAAACGTATATTTGATGAGATATTGGACTTTCTTGCAAGAATGGGCCACCCTGTACAGGGTGATCCAAATTCGATGCGCATCATTGAGATCTCGGAAATTATAAGAGATACGAAGTCGCTTAAATTGGGGCGCATTTTCGAGCCTTATTAAATGCCGCTTTAAAATTTGAAAAGCTCCGATTATTTCCGAAGATAGGCGAAAAAAACCGAAATTTGGATTTATCATTTTTATTATTTCTGGGCTTTATTTGAAAATATTTTTCAAAAAAAATGTTACTTCATAATTGTCATTTTTTCTTCCCCACAAGATGACGATGTAAAATTTGAAATCCGATGTTTCGTCTTTGAGCCACCGTCATCGAATTAATTTTTTTAAACGCGGATCTGGATTTTTTATCTTGTCTTTTATTAACTTTTGCCCTTCTAAAAACAATAAATTATAATAACCACCAAAAAAAAAATAGTAGATATGATAAAAATACCCTCTTAAAAAATACATATACTATTTACACATTATCTCTCACATATCGTTTTCAAGATAAGTTTGTCTTCGTTGTACTCATTACCTTATTGAGAAATTATATAAAAATTGTTAACTCGAGATTCTGCTCGCGTATCTTATAGGAAAGAAAAAGTGGCAATAATTAAATGACATTTTTTTTAAATCTCTTCAAATAAAGCCAAGAAATAATAAAAATGATAAAGCAAAATTTCGGTTTTTTTTCGATTATCTTCGGAAGTAATAGGAGTTTTCCAAATTTTAAAACGGCATTTAACAAGACTCCCAAATGCGCAACTTTGCCCCAATTTAAGCGAGTTCGTATCTCTTATAGTTTTCGAGATCCCAATGATACGCTTCGAATTTGGACCACCCTATATACATACATGTAGGAATCACAGCATACCCTTATACAAGAATCGCGACATCTCCCTAATGAATTGACAAGACGGATGATATGGCAGACATCATATCAATGATTAATGATTTTTACTGTTCATGAATTTTTATTTGTTTCCGCTAATTACACAGGCTCACAAAAAAAGTGGTGTGTGCTGGGCAGACTACATTTATCTTATGTATTTTTTTTCGCTGAAGACGAATCTGAAATAAGAATTAGGGGACATTCGCATATTGTCCATTATGTGATAATATACAATAAGCGAATGCCGGCAAACAGACTGGCGAGGCGAACGGCAGCGAGCCGAGCACGAAGAAAGGTTAGACGACCGAAGGCCGGGTTCGTAAAGAGGCGTTCAGCTTTGTGCCTGAGTCATTCTGGTTACATTTGCTCATGCGAAGTTAATCTTTGATATCGTGTCGGTGTTGGTTGTTTACCGCACCCAGCACCCCAATTCACTCCACGGGTCCCGAAAGACACTTTACTTATTGGAAATGTAAAGATTATCTTCAAAAATAGCATAAAAAGTTGAAATTTCAAAATTTTTTTTTCCAAAAAAGTTCAATATTTCATATTTTTTTTCATAGAACTGTTATTTAGGATGTCTATTATTAATTAAAATTGAAAACCGATGGAAAATCGTACATCCGTAATCGACACCGGAATCCTAGTTAAAATAGCAATCGTTTGAAATAAGCGATTCTCTTCATATTTTTGGAGTTTAGAACTTAAATTTGTCCTTATCCTAATGTTTTTCAAAACGGATGTTTATGTAATAACACAATCTAAATGAATCGGTGAGTTCAAGAACAGTACAAGTCCAAAATGATAGTTTTGAGAAAACTCGGAAAAACATGATAATTCTAGAAAGAGTAAAGTCACCGTGTTGACCACCACATAAAAATTGTGATAATTTTTGAGACAAATCATAATTTAAAATAAAAAATGCAAAGAAAACACCCAGTCAGCCTTTTTTTTACTTTTTAATTCTTTTTTTTACTGTTCTGAGTTTTAACGTATGATACGTTTTTTAAAAACTATAATAGAGATTACTAGGAATGTGAAAAACGTTTTATTAAGTGAAATTAGACTAAAATATTAATTAAACATTGTCAATTGAGTTATCAAGATCTTCATCTGCGTTACTTTGTTTCCAAGAAGTGATATGATAGTAAAACTCCAGTGTTTCATCGTTAATATATTGCATGACTTTTTTAATATCAACAATCTTCTTATGATTAATAGGAAACGGCTGCTGATAAGCGCATACTTGTAGCAAAGCTGGACTTGGTTTGTTTTGTTTTAGGAGCTTAAATGTATAAGAAACGAAACCATCTATATGTCGTGGTCACATAGTGTAATCCGTCTTTTCGCGAAAAGCCTAGGCGTTTCATGAACTATCATACATCGTTTGGTTTCAGGAGCTGCCTTGTCTCTTCATGAAGTGACTGATTTATTTAGTCATTTGGTGTCAAGAGCTATTTCAATACTATCAGCCTTAATTTTCGTTCGGCATTTAATGTCAACAATAGTTGATTATTATTAGTAATAATTTATCATTTATAATTGTGAACATAACCAAATATCGTTTGGAGATATTTAATTTTTTATGTTCTGTTAAAATTTTAGTTGGTATGATTGAGTGTCTTTTTAAGTCACTAAGAAAAGGCGCCTTTTTTGCTGTGTTATTCCTTTGAGATTTTTATATCATAAGACTTAAGGATCCGTGCTTTTACTTTTATATTATTAATTATACATGTGATTACCAAGAAATGGAAAAATAGACGAAAAAGATATTTTTACTAAACATTATCAGGAATATTACGAAAAGAAACCTAATAAAAAGCCTTGGACCAAAAAATATCTGGAACAGGTAGAACATTTTATTACATACCTGATGTTAAATTATTTTTATTGTTGTTATTTGTTTTGTTAGGTAGCTGTTGAAATTATATCGGCAAAAAGCGCCACTAAAAAGACTAGAAGGGAATATCATTTACTGAAAACCTATGATGTATTAACTATAAATGAAAAAAATTCCGTTATTAAAATAACGTCGAAAAAAAACGAAATAATTCATTATGTCATTCCTGAAGAAGATATCTATGAAAAATTGCTTGAAACTCATGTTAATTGCGGCCACGGTTGTAGGGATAAAATGATAAATATTTTAAATCAAAACGCGTTTATTCCCAGACCCTGTGTGGAATTCTTCATAAAATCTTGCAGAAGCTGCCAGGAAAAAAAAATAAAATGGTGTCAAAGCTAGTTATAAAACCTATTCTTTCAAAAAATTTTATGACAAGAGGACAGGTTGACCTGATAGATTTCCAATCAATTCCTGATGGAAAATATAAATGGATAATGAACTATCAGGATCATGCCACTAAATTTATTTGCTTAAGACCTTTGGTTTCTAAACAAGCCTCAGAAGTTGCTAAGGAACTTTTAAAAATATTTTTAGAGTTTGGAGCTCCAGCGGTACTGCAAAGCGATAATGGCCGAGAATTTAGCTGTAAAATAATTGAAGAATTAAAGACATTTTGGCCCCAATTGCATATTGGGGATGCCATGGTAGACCACGTCATCCCCAGAGTCAGGGGAGCGTTGAACGGTCAAATCAAGACATTGAGAATATGCTCCGTGCGTGGATGTCACATAATAAGTCTAAAAATTGGGCCTATGGCATTTATTTTGTTCAATGGCAAAAAAATAACTCCTTACATAGAGTCATAGGTCGTAGTCCTTATAAAGCGGTATTAGGTTTTGAAGCAAAATTGGGATTGAAATCAACAGCTCTGCCAGATTACCTGATCACGTCACTAGTCACTGAAGAAGATTTGGAAGCTGCCCAAAAGGATTTTGGATATTTACCCAATGATAATCGTAGTTTTGAAGAAATAATGGCCGATGAAAACAATGATGTTGTTTCCCAAAATGACAGCAATTCTGTACCTTTAATCGCGAATGATGGAAATATAATGAAACCTAATGATAAAACTGCTATATTTAATGTAATATTGCCTGATAATGAAATTCAAGCCATCACTTGTGTATCATGCCAAAAAGAAGCACTAAATTGTGAATTCTGTAAAATGTGTCATAGTTCTGCCCATAAAACTTGTTTGGACGTTAATAATCTCTGTACTCATTGTATAACCCAAGAAACTATCAGCGACAATCAAAAAAATTGTTACATTGGTCAAATACGTCAAGCAGTACAAATGGTGACAATAACAAAAGAAAAACTGCCACCACTAAATATAAATGACTGTGTTCTATTGAATATTGATAAGGTAGATAGAAGCCCTGGGGATCCACCTAATTTAATATGTGTGGTGACAGATATTAAAAATAACGTATTTCAATTAGGTACATCTAATGGACTTATTAAAGGGTGGTTTAACAGAGCTGATTTACAAAAAGCACCTTCTGAATTTTTGAAACCGTTCAACGTGGACGTAAATAAGTTTTTGTCTGTTAGAGAAGCGGTATCAATGGGATCGTTATTTGAAGGGCAAGGATATATGAAGTGTACTTGCCAGCCCTCTAAAAATCAATGTAAAACAAACAGATGTTTGTGTTTTAAGAAAAAAAATTGTGCAATTCAAGATGTCACAAAAGCGGTTCTTGCGTTAATAAATAAATGTTTAAAACCACTTGCGACTTTTAAGATTATTTTTATTTCTAGTTGTTTCAAATTCATTTATAAAAGAAATACCTTTTTGTAATTTTGTCAATAATTTGTAAATAAAGAAAAATATTATTTTTTTACTGCCAGGAAAATAGTAAAATTTTTTTGTTGTCAAAGCGCATCTTCATGATGTGACGCCTGATTAAAAACGGCATATCGTGTTACATTTCCGTTTACTGGAAATGACGAAAATATTTAGGCTTTTCCTGTAAAGACTAACAGACTAGTTTAAAATCCAGTCTTTTACAGTAATATATGAAACGCCTAGGCTTTTCGCGAAAAGACGGATTACACTATGTGACCACGACATATATATTCATAAGTTGTAACGTATCCTGGGGATCAACTATCATAAAAAAATTGCCTATACTTTGAAATGGTAAAAGTTTGTGCACTGACTCGAGGTTTGGGGATTATAGAAGCAGTTTTTTTATAACTTAAAGGCCACCAATTTTTGAAATTAAGGATATCTTTATATGTAATTTCTTTAAAGGTAAACGAGTTATTCTTCCGACAAGATACCATCATTTCTTGATATTCCTCTGGTAGATAGATTCGGTCGTTTTTTCTAATGAGTTTTTTTAGAGTTCCAAAATCCCTATCGCAGGGCAAAAATGAGTCCCCACGTACTGGAAAGTAATGAAATAGTTTTTTGAAACGCTTGGTTGCTTGTAAGGCCAGGAGAAATCGCACCATTGTGTTGTTCCGATTTTGTTCCGGGCATCCATCGGAAAATATGTGTAATTCGGTAACGTATTCAGGAATAAAATTTTCAATGTAATCCTTGAGGAAAGTATATACTTCGTTTTGTCTCTTACAGGTTTGCCCCTCGGGGTAGGTGTAGAAATGTCCAGTATTATCTGATAAATTGTGGATTTGAAATGCGTATACCTAAAGTTGTCGAAAATAAAATATCTTCTGAACTGGTATATTTGGCAGAGGTAGATTCTGGATGTAGTAAAAATTTATACCGGCAACTTCAGGTTGATCTTGACACATTTTTTGAATATCTTCTAGTTTACTATAAAAATGTTTTGCACGTCGCTTATGGATAATCAATTCTGCTACAGCGATTCGTTTGGCATTGTCGTTCAAATTTTTACTCTTTATTTTCACACCTAATCTCTTACATTCGAAACAGATGTCCACCTGTGGTCTTCCAAATTTGAGTACATAGTTTTCCCGGAAATATATTAAGTAGAATTCATACTTAATGTTCTGTTGTAATTCAGGATTTTCTTTTATAAAAAGGGAGTGCATAATTTTAACATTTAGTCTAGAATGTTAATATCGGCATACTTTTGAAGAATACTGTGTATTTTGCGTGGAAAACGTTCTGTGTGATCTTTTATTTTGACTAGTAATTCATCTGATTTGGAACATGGCCTATTATTGTGTAGTCCTCTCAAATTTTTTTGCAAATTCACCAGATAAAAGTATTATGGTTAAACGTTGAATTTGAAAATGTGTCACAGAATAAATGCTCATAAAAGCTTGTTTGTATACTGCTATACGATTACCAGAATTCAGTATGAAATATTTAAAACTTGCAGATTTGGGTTTACCATTAGTTGGGACTCGTGCTCTACGTCTTACAATTGGTTTGCTTCGATTAAGCCTTGTAGAAATGTGTCTCGTTCATTTTAGGACTTACCATCATAAAGTTTCAAGATAAAAGCTATTTTTTCTTCAATCGTAAATTTCTCTGTGCATTTATTCTTACATGCGCATATAGAACCAAAGGTTCTAGGTGCAACTATTCTTTCAGAAGTAGAAACATAGCCCTCATCATTCAGACCCGCAGTTTCCGGATATCTCTTGCACTTTTTTGCTACCATAAAGACCCTCGACAATGCTAACATTATTGATACTACTGCCATGATAACTTCCTTCTTCGCTTCCGGTTTTTTAACTTTTACATATTTTATACATAATTTATATTTTATACATATTTATATACTGTCAGTAATGACAATGGCATAATGAGGGTAAAAACAGTACATAACCTGGACTTGTAATGTTCTTCATCTCAACGCCATAGATAAGCGTCACGTAACTTCTGTTTACTCTTGAGTATTGTAATATTTTTAACCCAACACATGGATCTTCGAATTTTAAACAATGTAGCTATCTCAAGTTAAAACGGCATTTTTTGGACTTGTACTGTTCTTGAACTCACCGATTCACATATAATATTGAAGATACATTTGTTTTTACTTATTTTGGAAGTGTTAAAATTATGATCGGTTTTTAAGATTTGTCTTTAAAATTTGATCAGTAACCCCTAACTCTAACTTCAAATTCGTGTACAGCGGAGAAAAATATACGAAATAAATGTAGCCTGTTGCGCAGCACACGCCACTTTTTTTGTGGGCCTATGTACCCATACTGCATTACTATTTGCAACATTTTAATGTTCATGAATTGTTTTCTTAAAAAGACGTTGAAAAGTTTTTACTGTAATTATGTTTATTGTTACCTTGATAATAACAAGGCCAGATCAAATTTTAAAACCAAAATATGTTTCTCTAGTTAATTCATAACAACACAAAATCTTATACTTAAGTATAATTTTTGTAGTAGCTTCGTCATCAACATTAAACACCTCAATAATTTTAATTTTCTCTGATGATTCATATCATCGGCTTAGTAAGAAAATCGCGTAATGCCATTTTTTATCGAAAATAAGGTTTTAATGTCATCCGGTGGTCAATCTTTGAAGTAATCACCATACAATATTGCAGAATTCGAGGTGTATTAAAAAGCGACTAAAATTGAAAAGAAAATATAATGTTTGCATTACACACACTAATAAATAAGTTTTTTGTCTCTTCTGACAATTTTGACAATGGACTTACGTAGTTTTCTTACTAAGCCGACGATATGATGATCAAATACGTAAAATAATTAATTTTAAGGATTTCACAATATAAATTTACATATACTTAGGAGAAGGTGGGGCAAATAAGCCATATTAAGGGTTTCAATAGTACAGGAATTGTACGAATCGACTGATTTCAGTTTTCCTTTGATTGTTCGAAAGATTACTCAATTGTGCGACTTTTTCTAAAAGGAACATAAATTCTAAGTTACACCACTTTAATCTTGGATTCGTTTACAATAATTTCGAAAACTGACCGATTTGCCCCACCTGGTGGCGTAAGTCGGCCACCCCATGGGGTAAATCGGTCACACGCATTTTTGAAATAAAATATTAATTTCATATTCCATGAGCAAATATGTATATGTGACCCGGAATGAAAAAAAGTGGTTAACGACCGAAATTGACTTTTTCGAGAAAAACGTGATTGAAACGAAATATGACAGAATAGGAAATGGAAATCTTTCCCCTCTATTGCGTGTTCTTAAAATTTCCCTTCTGAGATACAAGTTTCGGCTCATTCCGTTTTAAACAAAGAGACAAAATCTAAGTGGTGGGAGATCTTACACGCATTTTAACGGAGGGGAATTTTTCTTGCAGCGATAACTTCAAACCTTTATATCTTGTTATTGTTATTTTTTAAAATAGAATTCTTAAATCAATTCCAATCGATTGATCAGACCTCGTTTTGCTGGAGACGATAAAAACTTAAAAATTGATTTTTCGGTCCTTAACCACTTTGTTTCATTCCGGGTCACATATAGCAAAAAGTTAATTTTATTTACTGTAAGGTAAGGTAGGGTATTTAACTAAATATAAAAAAAAATCTAAAAACCAACAACGATTAAATCTATCAATCAGAATTAT
The DNA here is from genome assembly GCA_013372445.1 of Hypothenemus hampei. NCBI lineage: Eukaryota > Metazoa > Arthropoda > Insecta > Coleoptera > Curculionidae > Hypothenemus > Hypothenemus hampei. The sequence continues at coordinate 39,918 of JABRWK010000321.1, read as the reverse complement.
CAGACTCATAATAATTTATTACCGTTGGATGAGGTCGTTTCGATGGAGGTCCAGGTGCTACAGCCTGATAGACACAATTCTTCGTTCCTTGTCTGCTTTGTAGGCCGACCTCTCTTTTGCATGATTTGATTTATTATCTTTTTACCTGATTCAGAGTTTTTCTTTTCGGCCTCTTTCAATGGATAGTATTAATAAAATGAAACAAATGCTTTTACTTCAAGATTTTGAGAGAAATTTTTCAATATTGATCCATTCTACAGGGTGTCCCACATTTTTCATGCCAAACTTTAAGGGTTTATTCTACAACGAAAAATATAAAGAAAAGTTCATATAAACATATACCCGAAAACGTTTCATTACCAAGATACAGAATGTTCATATATTCTATATGTTCAACCGGTTTTATAGTCGGTCCAGGAATTAAAAATTATTTTTTATCTTGAAAATGGCTACTTAGACGACAAAATATTAGGTACCGGAGAAAGTAATTTACGTTTTATGTTTAAAATGTATTTGAATAAATTTATAAGTCTTTTGTTAATGTTTATTATAAATCTGTGTATATCATCTGAAAGGTTATGTTTTGCTCTTTCTAGTAGTGTACTTAAATTATTAATACGATAATTTTCTATTTACCATTTTATAAATTTAAAATGGTATACTCAAGTGCTATTATTCGTGCAAATCTGCTTTATGAGTTCAAAAATGGGTTGAAAGCGGCAGAAGCAGCACGTCGCATCCGTAATGCGTTTGGTGAAGATGCTGTGAGTGATGATGTCGCACGGTTTTGGTTCCGGCGATTTAAAAGTGGTAATGAATCCATTGAAGATGAACAACGTCAAGGTCGTCCTGAAATTTGTTCAAACGAAGAAATTAAACAATATCTTGTTCAAAATCCTCGCGCAATATGTTTGGAAATAGGTCAGGCATTGAGTTGTGATGAATCCACCATCAGAAAACGACTTCATGCAATGAATTTCCTTAAAAAGTTAGATAAATGGATTCCTCATAAACTTACTGAAGAAAACAAAATCACCCGTCTAACAATTGCCAGTTCTCTAATTGCACGCAACATAAATGAGCCATTTATTGATCGTATTATAACTTGCGATGAAAAATGGGTTGATTATGATAACTCTCGCCGATCTGGACAATGGGTAGAGGCTGGTAAACCTGGTGGAACAATACCGAAAAAAAACCTTACTCCAAAGAAGATTTTAATGACAGTATGGTGGACTGCGCGCGGAATATTGCATATTGAATATCTACCGAAAGGCCAAACAATTAATTCAACATCCTACTGCTCGCAAATCGATAGAGTTCATCAAAAACTTATTGAAAAACGTGCCTCTTTAGTTAACAGAAAAGGTGTCCTACTTCTTCACGATAATGCAAGACCCCACATTTCTTTAGAAACTCGACTAAAACTTCAAAGTGTTAAATGGG
>JABRWK010000321.1:0-17037 GCA_013372445.1 Hypothenemus hampei | reverse complement strand
CAGTGATACTTTATGGTTTCAGCAGGATGGAGCACCCCCTCATTACCACGTTGATGTTAGAGCTTATTTGAATGAAATTTTTCCTGGACGTTGGATTGGGAGACGAGGAGTAATTGAATGGCCGGCTCGATCACCTGATCTCACGCCTTTAGATTACTTTCTATGGGGTTATCTTAAAAGTAAGGTGTACTTTAACCGTCCAGCAACTATCGAAGCCTTAAAAGAAAGAATCCGGAATGAAATAAGAGCAATTACCGCAGAAATGCTTCAAAATGTAAGACAGGAGTTCATTCATCGACTTGCTTACTGTCAAGAAACAGGTGGAATCCAATTTGAACATTTAATTTAATTTATTTTTATCTTTCTGTGCGGTTACTTACTTTTGGACCAACCTGTATAAAAGGAATTATTTTTAAAATAGAAACTCGATTATGTCTACAACTTCTTCCTGGCAATTCTTTTTTTGTTTTACGTACAATAAAATCAATAATGAACTTTGGTCAGTTTGTTAGAAAATCCTGTATATCTCTGGAACTGTCAGTGCAAATGTCAAAATTTGCACATGGCTAAAATCAGAATTCTCAAATCTACCCAAATCTGACAAAAAATTATGGGGGTGCTATTTAAAAAAAATGACGATGACGTCATTGCAAAGAAGGGTGCGGGTGAAAATAAATGTTGACTATCAAAAAATGTTCGCGTTTGAAAAAATAGGTTTACGTATCCGAGGATTTTTGCCGCAGATGTTCTGGATCTTAGTTATATGGATTGTTCCACCCAAAACGTTCACACTGTATAAATAGCTACATGTCAAACGAAAAATTGTACTCATATTCATATGTAATTTTAATCGTCATAGATCCAATTTAACAATAAATCGATAGAAAACAAAAATTGAAAAATTGATAAATAAAACGCATATGCGGGGCCGAACGGTGATATCATCGGAAAAATTCCTCTCCTAAAAATTTCCGTTTTCCATTCTTTACAAATTATAATATCTAAACAACCTAATTCTAAGCATTTATTTTTTTCATACAAACAATAATAGTATTCGAATGCGCTGATGGGTCAATTTTAAAAATATTTATCCGGAGTTGTGAAATAAATCTGAAATGAACAGAAATCATGAGTCGAATTCTTGGAAGCCTAAATATTACATTTTTAGTTTTTTTTAAATTTCTCTTCCGAGCATACGTATGAATTGATAAGTAATACAAATGTTGAGTTAAAAACATTATGTATTACTTATGGAGAGAGAGGCTGGAGATATTTGTTCCTAAATGTGACTCTTATCCCCATATACGTAACGGCCGTGTCAGTGTCCCATTAATCATGATTTTCACAGGAGTGGCGAAGTCAGTATGGTCTGGAAAACTTCGTTTGATCAATTGCTTCGGTTCATTCAATGTCAAATTGTAATTTTTAAGGTTGTAATATCAATTCTTAAGCATATCAACAACCCTAGACTGCAAGTTGTAGAGTCGTAATTTCGTCCCATTGCCATTACAACTTTTAAATTGACAGTATCTAGGCCAAATTGAAGAAGATAATTATCGTGAATCGTTATATGTATTTGTTGCTTCATATAAAGCTTGCTTGTTTGCATAATTTTGTGATCATATTTTCAAGTCGATGAATCGATTCTCATAGTTCCCTCTAATTTTTTTGTTACCTAATTAAATTTCTATAAAAGTAAACTGTAAAAATGTTCTAATGAGGTACATATACAGGGTATCCGGGGTTTTTGTAGAATAAATGTAATCATGTTTTCTATGCATAAAAACAATATTAGTTTGCAATATAAAATATATGTATTGTATAAATACTTTATTAAGAAAATACAAGGTGTTGAAGTTTCATATTTTTTTTAATTTATCCTTTATAGCTTCCAAAGTTTTTGAGATATTGAGCATAATTACTCTTTAGGATCTGCATGATTAGGTAATACTGGATGGTCGTGAAAATCTACACGATGATATTTCTTGGAGTTGAGATCCGTTTTATCGCCCATAACTTTTTTGTGGTGCCCCACATAGTATTTAATTTTAGAGTGTTAAATTGCCTGTTCAATTTAGAAACTTTTTTGTGTTTCAACTATTTTAGTATCTCTTACCGTTTTACAGTTATCTGCAAAATAGTAAAGTAATGCATGCTGATTTTTTCATCGACTAGATCTGGTTGATTTCTGACATTTTATGTTAAAAACTTCTTTTTGACAGAAGAGAAATAAAGAAAATAAAAGGAGATAAGAGGACAATAGTAACTTCAGATAGAAAAAAAGAAAAGCAAAAAAAAAGAAATCCCTAATGTCTTTTCTTGAATTTTGGCCATAAAAAAGCGGCTTTGATTTTTAAGCAAGCGCGATAAGAATATGTTCGTAAATAGAGTTTTTGATTCCCTACAACTTAAAAAAAAATGATCAAAATCGGACCGTAAATACAGATTTTACAGGGGTGATCCGGTTCAAAGTGGGACGCACTGTATATTTCGTTGTCGTCAAAGCAAAAACATTCTGTTGCCAATAATTATAAAAATTTATACTTCAGTTAGGAATTTAGTCTTAGAACCTCTTTTAAAACATGAAGCATAGCACAAAGACCCTGTTTAAGGAAAAAAACAAATTTTGTTAAACATGGCACTTAGACCCTTTGGGAATACCACGCTTCAATTATAGACTTCTTTTTAATTGTTATTATATTTGAATTTTACTACTACATGTTTAGTAGAATCTAGAATTTAAATTAAACATCTAAAAATAATGGCCCAAAAAGTTTAAGAAATGTAACATTTTTCAGACACACTGATTGTAAACCAGCTGTAACTGGTTTAAACAATTTTCTCGTGGCGTCTTTAATTATTCAACAATTAAGCAATGGTTACTCTATAAAATAACTAGCTAAATTCTAGAATCCAGTAATTTTATATACCTTAACTGATTCATTTAGTTATTTCATAAAATAACTAGGTATTTTTGAAATAATGAATTCCATGCTTTTACGGTAACACATACACCAATTATGTAATATAACGTTAAAAAACCGAAGAAAGTGAAATTGAGAGATCTTGCTGACCAGTTTTAAGTTCCTCTTCTACCATTTAATTTTTCTATAATTTTATTTTAAAGACATTTGATTTTCGTAAGTCACAATGGACAAGAGCTTCTTTCAGTTAAAACCACAATAGTTGTATAACGTTAAATTCTACATTTTCCATAAGAACAGGCCATTTGCAATCGTATGTTTGTATCTGTGACACCTCGAAAGTTACAAAACCTTAAAGAATATAATATAATACAATCAAACCTCTATAACTCGAACTTCAAGGGACCAAAAAAATTTTCGAGTTACAGAAATTTCGACTTACAATTAGAGAGACTAAAATTTATAGTAAAAACACGTGAAGGAAACAATGGTACATTTCGACTTACAATTAGAGAAACTTTCGAATTATGGAAGTTCGAGTTATAGAGGTTTGACTGTATAACAAAAAAATAATTCTTTGTCTTGAACTAACATTTTGGTCAATTGAGACAACTACACTATTAAATCAATTTCATCATTTAATATATTCAAACGACATAAATAAATAACATATAAAAACGTCTTAGATGCTTTACTGCAAAGATGTAATAGAAATACTGATTTAGATAGAAACTTCCATTGAATTATCTAAATATACATTTTTGCAGATGAAATTGTGCGAATTTGGACAAAAGACACTGTACCGATTTATCAGGGAAATATTCTGTTGAGTGAGAAACACAATTTAAAATTGCTGGAAAATGGTACTTTCCTCCAGGTAATTTTGGAAGATATTGACGATTTTGGGAAGTACTCTTGTAAATTGGCTATTTCATCGGACATCTCACCGGAAGTTGTACATGAAGTTATCAGAAAAATCGCTCCAAATATAACTTCTTTGACAGCCACAAATAACGATGTCGTGGTAAGTTGAATAAGACTCGTATGTGAATATTATGATGATTTATGACAACGAAGCGTTTACTTAATCACTTTAAAGCTAGATGCACATTACTGACGCAACAACTCGAATCTTATTTAATCAAATAACATTAGAAATAATGCTAAAACATATTTTTCATAGGAAAGATAAAGAGAAAAATTATTTGCTATTTTTCACGTTTAGACAATGTATGTCGCAATGGATAAGTCCGATGAGAAACCTTTCATTTTTAATGAAAATAAATTGACTCTAAAAAAAACGGTGAGGAAAGAAGAGAAGAAAAATGAATGAAAAATCATATAATATAATATTTGTTGAAATAGAAATGAAGTTTGTGCTTTTCATAAGTTATTTCTGGACTTGTTGAACCAAGTGTAAGGGATATTCTTAAATTAAAGAAAGGGATCAGTTTAAAATTTAATATACATATGTATTGTTAATTCTGATATAAATTTGTTCTAAAAATATACTAGCGTCCAACAGTATTTCCCATTTCAATATTTTATGATGAAAAACATTCAGTAAATTATAATATAATTTAATAGTACATATATGATAAAAAAAGAGATGTGGAACGGTAACATTCTGATGACTTCAGATAGGGGTGTTACATTAAAAAAGCATGTTTACTATTTTTCTTGAAAATGTGAGATTATGGGAAAATACACACCAATGAATTTTACTTAAAAAATCCTATAAATGGCCATTTTTACGTTTTTAAAATCTCAAAAATAGCGGAAATACTAGAGAGGCCCAAAATAATGATCTTTCAAAACATTCTTGTATAAATGGGAAAATAACAACCCTGTATCCTTAAGCTGAAATACCCAAAACCTTGCAAATATATTGAAAAAGTGCTACTTTGCATATTACTTTAAGGTTAATTTTTCTTCATGTTTAGCTAGCATTCCAGTAGAAATAGATACTAAGTACTAAATAAGAATATAACGTTGTTAGGAAGTAGTTGGAAAATGTAGAAGAGAAAAACTAATTAGTTTCTCAAGAGCTGTAACTAGTTTTTCAATATTTGACCGTTTTATATTTTCAAAAGAGTATATCGTTTATTTCCAACAGAATCCATTATTTTGTTATCCACTGGATTTTGACATATCAACTGTTTAGTGCAAACAACAGGTATCAACTATTTTAACTGAAAACTTAATATTTACAAAAACGACTAAAGAATTATTAAATATAGTGAATAGAAAGTGCCCTCTGAAAGATTTAACTTCTTTTACATACCCAGGAAGTGTCCAAACCCAATCGATGTTATTTGATGTCTTCAATCTTTCTATCTTTCTTCCATTTCGATCTTTAGCATTAGAAATAACATTCGTTTGATATTATTTCAAAGGAAATGTCTCTCTAATTCCATTTTTCTACATGGTAGGAAATCTGCAAAAATTTGTGGTGGTCAGTAAAAATTCATGAGACATAAATATTGATAAAATATTTAAATGCCATTGTAGACTATACAATTTCTGATACAAGATTGTAAACAAAGAGTTGTTTGATGCTTTTATATTTAATATATTATACAGGGTGTTTACGAACTATTAACTTTATTTTTAAGGGATGATTAACCACCTTGTGTTTTGAGTTTAATTTCTTTTAAGATGGTTAATCAGCGCTTAAAAAAAAGTCAACAGTTCGTAAACACTCTGTATTGGCTAATAAAATTTGGATGAGATTTTCGATCCAATTCAATTTTTACGTACAATTTTGTGTCTAATATTGCACAATTTCCCTTGTATAAGAAATCTTGTACCAGAAATTGTATAGTCTACAACGGTCTTAACTCTCTTTTTTGTCGCTTTTCCTAAGTGCTGTGAACTACAGTGCAAGTTCACGCTGGAGACATTTTTTTCAAATTCCATTGTGGTAAATTTGTTGTAATATAATTTAAGTCCGTATAATATAAATGAGTTATAAATATACATATATGGTATTTTTTTTATTCATTATCAGTCTTAAGCCATTTTGAATCTCTTTAATAAAATGATAAATAAAGGTATGTCGATAATAAAATAATAATTTAAAAATAGAATTATAATTTGGCAAGAATTAGGCAAATGGAAATTGATTGGAAAGTTCTAATTAGGTGTGTTTATGTTTGCCTAGATTTTCCAGATTAGACTTTTCCAAAATTCGGTCCTACTATTCGCATATAGGAACTGTCTAAAATTTCCCAGTCAAGTTTTTCCACATTTCAACATTCAGATTTCCTTTTGAGAGACTAGAAAAAAATGTACTTGGGAATATCTTTAAAATGCAAAAAAGTGGCAAGAACGAATATTCAAATTTGAATATCCCTCTTTTCTATGCATATTCAATCTAAAATTTAAGATCATAAAAGAAAATGTATAAATTTGACGTAATGAAAACCAAAACGATGCATAAATACCCATTAACTTTATCCATAGGCGTTTAACGAGGGTGACTCGCTTACTCCTTAATTAAATGATTTAATTGTTGATTTTCGTACACAAGAAAAAAATGTTTTTAAAAAAGACAGAGTGAATTTAAGTTTTTTATCCCTGTCAAATGTGTCTTTTTCTCTTCTTATAAAGAAGGTCCAAATTTGATCTTCCTATTTAATTTAAAAACGGAACATAGAAAATACGTTAAATGCTATGATTTTATATTAAAGTGCCAATATAGCAGTTAATAATGAAACATTATACCCGACAAATGATTCCACTCTGTTTCGTTGGTATGATAATATTCTTTTTCCAAAATTTTTAGTTCCATTTTCGAAAACATTCTGTACAATTTCTCCTATTGCTTGAATAATGTTAACTTGAAACTTTTCAGTTGTATGAGGATTGATAGCGTAAAATCTGTCCTTCAAACAACCTCTAAAAAATGCAAAAATTCGTACGGTATATTCTCTCATTGTTAGTTTCAACAAAACCCTCCCCATTATTGTAATGAGTTTTCATAATAAATAGGCATTCTTCGATGGAAAATATAGTCGTTTTATTTGGCTTGATTATTATAGCATAATTTTCCATCGAAGTATGCATATTTATGATGAAAGCTTATTACACAAATGGAGAACATTTTGCTGAAACTGAAAGAAAATGACATACACATTTTTCCATTTTTTTGTTTATTTTGGACTTCTTGAACGAATGAGTTTACACATCAATCCTCAAACAACTGAACAGTTTCGAGTTAACTGTGTTCAAGCAATTGGAGTAATTAGATATAATGGCTTGGAAAATGTTATCGAAAATTTTGTGAAAAAAATGTTAGCAAGCCAACAAAACATAGGTGAATATTTATCGGTTATAATTTTTCATTATTAATCTTAATATTTGTATTTCGAAATGAAATCATAAGATTTAACGTATTCTGTATCTTTCATTTTTAAATTAAATTAACAGGCCAAATTAGGATACCCTTTATTATCACTCATAATTCATTTACGATTAGCCTCGGATTTAACAAGATGCCACGATGTGGTTCGGCCCGATTCAGTTTGAACGTTTAATAATACCCGTTATTTCACTAGAACCTATAGATATTCCTCTCTAAAAAATGACATTACAACACTCTACCAAATATTTCTTGGATCAAAAAACGGATTTAACCAATCTTATATTAAACAAAAATTGCTTAGTTTTGTGGTGCAAAATACTGAAAATAAAATTAGGATTGGTGCCAATCTATAGACGTAGATTTTGGATTTTAAAATATATATTTAAACATTTCAAATTTCCATATTCCTGAATAAAAGAGTATGTGAATAAAACACTATTTTTAAGGCTTATTCAGTGAAAAAAAAGATGCTGTTGACAAAACTATTTAGAATGCTCTCAAGGTTTCTTGGTAATTCGACTTTTAATATTTGATGATAGTTTTTAAAAAATATTAAGTTCTGAAGACGTCATTTTAAGATGTCCAACGGAATATTATATGTATAGATAAAATTGAACATTGAATAGATTGGACAATCGCATTTCAAACGCAAAAAATTGGATGTCCATAAACCAGGAAGGATTTTTAATTAAGGGATCACACCATCTTGGCGCGCCTGAAAATGGGTGTAGAAATAAAATTGCTTTTTGACGCAGTTTTTAAACAAATGAAATAACTTTTATTTTATATATTGTGTTCGCTTACTTAAAATCGCTATAATTCCAGAACCAATTGGAATTTTGGGATGATTAAAGTCTTAAAATAATCTTAAAAATATGATGAATAAAAGTAGCAAAAAAATGATTTTTCAAAAATTTTAAGGTTCTCAAAACATGTTTCTTGTTAGCACGTTAATGAATTCACAATATTTATGATAAATGAATATTGACTTCAAAAAGACTCTTTTTCTTGGCGACAATCACGTCTATCTGATTGCTAAAACTTAAATTAATTATAAAGTCGGAATTCATGTTTTGTGGTTAAAGTGACAGGCTGATAATTATTATACATCTGTTTGTTTGGAAGATAGTAGCATATTTTTAGCTATTAATTCATAATTTGAGTTAAGTTTAATCTGTCCAACGACAGATGCAAAACTTCAAATAACATTTATTATTACAATAGTAACTGTCCAATATCTGTATTTTGTTTTTCTCTGTGGTTTTGGCATAGTTTCCATAAAGTTGTATACAGGGTGTCAATTTGAAAAGTTGCCATGGGAATATCTTCTAAATAAAAAGTGCTATCAAGAAGATCTCAAAAACGTATTGGGGGAGTCGAGGGGTATATGTATATGTACAGGGTGTTAATTAAACTTTATGTAAATTTAACCAATGATTAAGGACGTCATTTCCAAGAGAAATGTTCCTTACAACATGTATCGAAAACCTAATAGTTTTTGTAAAAAACAATATTAAAATTTTGAAATTTTTGACTTTTTGAGGCTCTTTTTCTCAGAAACGAATCAATAAATTTAAAATCTAATTACGCCCCTAAATGCAGTTTTGAAATACCTTCCATTTGAGGTATCACATGACAGATGGTGCCATTTGAAATTCTAAAGTTGTGGTGGTTGGGGGCGAGGGGGTAATTGAGAACGGATTGATTAATATATTATTTTCTTTCCCCCTCAAATCCCCCGATACGTTTTTGAGATCTTCCTGATAGCACTTTTCATTTAGAAGATATTCCCATGTCAACTTTTCAAAATGACACCCTGTATGGTTTCAACAGAGTAATTTCTTATTTTAAAATATCACGATTCATTCTATCAGCCAATGAGCGGTTGTCGAATGATTGTAATTAACGTATCCAATGTTTATAGATTTAGGTCTCAACAAAAAGATTCCAAAAGGAAAAAAGAAGGACTAAAACTCTATCAATTTAAATTTGGCTATCAGGAAATTAAGTGAAACTAACAAGCTAAAAATAAAAAAGAGATAGCTTCAAAATATAATATACCCAATTGATATGGATAAAAGAATTAACGTAAAATAGATAATTTGCAGAAAAGCGTTTCAAAATTTTTATCACAAAACCCTCAACCAATTTCGTTTAAAAGTAACTATCCTGGAGATGGTTGAGTAAAGATATTTTTAAAAAGACATCCTGATATCTTTCCACGTACTAGTGAAGGCGTTAAATGACCAAGTGCATGTGATTCTGAAAATAAAAAGAAATAAGATAAAATGATTTAACAAGATACACCAATGCTTAATAGCAATCAGCTTTTGGAATGTGTTCGACTACCCATTTCGAGTATTAAACGGGTGTGAAAGGAGATTCCAATTTTGCACAAAACCAGACAAAGTATTGGACGTACAAGCAACCAAAAACGTATAAAGTGTTGAGTCTAATAATTCTGAGCGTCAAGAGAAGCCTGCCCATGTATACATACAACAACTAAGGAATTCTAAATAAATATGCAGATAGAATAACCGAAAGCTGTGGCCTAGATCACAGTGAAAATAGATGGATAACTTCGGAACTCTACTAAATGAAATATAAAAAGGAACACCAAGAAATAATAATTAAATTTAGTTTTTATATGTATTGGTCTTAGTGAAAAGTTTAATTGATTAAATTTTAAATTAAATATTCCTGAGGATTTAATAGGGTTTCTTCAATGCTCGGCTCGCTACCGCTCACCTCGCCAGTGTGTTTGCCGATATTCGCATATTGTCCATTATGTGATAATATACAATATTCGAATGCCGGCAAACACACTGGCGAGGCGAGCGGCAGCGAGCCGAGCATGAAGAAAGGTTAGACGACCGAAGGCCGGGTTCGTAAAGAGGCGTTCAGCTTTGTGCGTGAGTCATTCTGGTTACATTTGCTCATGCGAAGTTAATCTTTGATGTCGTGTTGGTGTCGTGTCGGTTGTTTACCCCACCCAACATCCCAATTCACTCCACGGACCCCGAAAGACACTTCACCTATTGGAAATGTCAAGTTTAGCTTCAAAAATAGCACAAAATGTTGAAATTTTATTTTTTTTTCAAAAAAGTTCAATATTCCACATTTTTTTTAATCGGCTATATAGGATGTCCACTATTTATTACAAATGAAAACCGATCGAAAATCGTACATCCGTAATCGACACCGGCACCTATTGATAATATGTGAAATGTGTGGACGTGCAATATCTTGTTGAAAAATGGAGTTAGTGAGCTTTTGTAGATAGGGGAGTAAATAGGGGTTGAAATTATCTTCGACATATCGGTGGTTCGTCATAGTGCCCTTAATAAAAAATAAAGGTGATCTGTTTCCATATACAATTCTAGCCCATACCATAACAACCGTTGTACAGACCTTATTGCAAAATGTTGCGGATTACGTCATTCTTCTCGATATCTTCTTACACGAGCATCCGTCATGCCTTTCTTAACAGAAGCGAGACTCGTCGCTAAAAATAACTGTATTCCCCTATATATCCCTTTCCCTACGCCTTTCCAAACGCTTATGTCGCTGTTGAGCCGTTAAAAGGGGTGCAGGATATGATCTTTATGAAAACAGTCCAAAAGATCAAATTCGAGAGTAAATTGTTCGCATTCCAATTGCTCTCCTATGTTTTCGGTACCATTGATCAGCAATTGATTTGGTTGTGTTAAATCTGTCTCCTATGGGTAAAGGTCGAATGTCAGTCCTAGCGCTCGTTGGTATTTCTCTGTCACCCTGTATCCCTAGCCCGATGCATACATCCTTCTTTTAACTATGCAATACACATTCGCAATATAGAAATTCAATTCAATCGTCTAGCAATTTCTAGAATTGACATTCCACCTTCTCTTCGACGTACTATACGACCCCTCTCAAAGTCTGTAACTTGATGAAAACTGGTATGTCTTTGAACTCTATGCATGATTATTAAACTGAAGCAAAATAAATTACCAATTAAACTTAGAACAAACTATAATAATGTACTTCTAAAGAACACTCCAATATACAAAAATTTGTTTTTCTCAAGCCATACTCAATTGACATGGCTCAATTTTTAATTATTCATACCTTAGATGAAAACAAAAAAATTCCTAAAATATTATTAAAATATACAAGGTTATGATTCTCCGTAAAGAAAGAAGACAAAAGTTCCTTTGATTTTTGAAGGTTTTGCGTTCCAACAAATACATATAATATGTATATTATGTATTATGGCCTTTCAAAGCTTTTTTGTTACTTTTGACTAATTTTTTGTGATTTCGTCAATAACGGTTCATCCTTTTCTCCTGAAAATTTATATGATCCTTACCCATTTGATTCTCTATTAAACCAGTCTTATCATTTTCTGGAAATTTATTTGGAATCGTATGAACCAGCTGGTGCCCTTAAGACTTCCGATGAAAACTTAAAAAAAAATTAAAATACGGTTTTAATTAAATTTCCAGTAATGTAAGCAAATTATACAAGGATTAAGCATTGAACTTACCTATAGCATGACATCCTAATGCCACACGAATGTTCAACCGGCCAATGTAACTGATTTTAAAGGCAGCTGGGAAAAATGCAGCAAGAACTTGTTTTATAAATAATTCAGGAGAGGTGATAACAAAAATTAACATTGCTTGTATACTTGAAGTTGCATTAAACATGCCCATAAAGCCCGACGCTTTGATCAATAAGTTTGGAGCCTGTAGTTTGGTACCATTTGACTCTGATTACGACAAATGTTTAGGAAGCGTCAGGCACTTTCAAGATAAAAATGACCAAACCTCACAACCACAAAGTATTTTAATATTTTCACAGTTTACACAGATACTTGGACCAATAAAACTTACAGAGTTGAACACTTACAACAATACCGAGAGTCTTGACAAAAATTTCCATACTTTGTATCAACTTTACACTCATTGTAAACCTACCTTCCAATTTTCGAAGACTTTAGATTCCATCTATATAAATATATCTTTTAGAATGAAATGCCACTGAATTCAATGAACGCGTACCTGAAAATTAATGTTTATGTTAAATTTATTTTCAGTTGATCCAAGCATTCCTTAGATAGATATATTATGGAGTGTGAGGAAACCATATCAAGAGTTGATTTTCAAGATCTTTCAAAATCAACGGCGGTCATCCAAAACCCTGACTTCCATAAGTCGACATTACACAATTTAATAAAAATAAAGTCCCATGCAATACAGATTTATTCAAAAGCGATTCCCATTAATTTTGAACAAGAACTAAAAATTACAAAATCGACAACGACACTCTTTTAGAAAAACTAAAAGACATGACAACAGTTAAACAGATCACTGCAATCGATTGCAGATTGTTGATCGAATTATTATTTAAATGTCAATATCATTCAAATGATTCACTCAACTTAGGAAAGAGCCCTGCTTTCAAAATTATTCCTAACAGTATTTTGGGGCACTTTCTGAATGCCCAAAATATCTGAAAGAAAAGGTAAATGAAATACAGTTAAATTTTCGTACGCCATAACATCAAATAAGTACCAGAGCCTTATTTAGAGAACAATAGGAGAAAATATTAATGAAGAAAGAAAAACAGTACGAAAGGAAGTAAAACTGAAAAAAGAAAGTAAAAAGAAGAAAAGAGTAAGACAAACGAAATTAAAAAAGGGTTATATGAACTTACAAAATATGTTCAAAACCAACTAAAATAATTATTCGTTTGAATTATGACATATGATCCTCAATATTCTATTTTCAATGTGGCCCTCTAACCATTAACAACATGTACCTGAAGATATAATAATTAATTTTTTTCTGTCATAGTTGTTATAGAGAAAAGATAACACTGACAATGACATTGCGAATTGAATTGCCGTAATTCACGATAATTTGAAGCAAAATATCATTATTCATTTGAATGGTACATGGTACATTGCGTGGAATTAGGATAAAACAAAGAGTCTTGTTTTTTGAATTGAGTATCACAGATATCCGGTTAAGGGGATTAACGGTGTATCCTTTTTCAATTTGTTTTGGTGCATCCCCAAAATTTTTTTGTATGTTTTCTATTCTTGTAGTATTTAAAATTCTTGTTTTCGTTTATCACACCTTTATATTACATTAACACAAGATATACTGATATAAAGTCTGTTCCAACCCGCGTTAGAAACCGTTCGCTGGTGGTCAAAAATAATCGACCAATTCAATATTGAATTAAATACTTGTGAATGTCAGTCGATGTTGAACTGGTCGATCATTTTTGACCGTTTTACGAACGGTTTCTGACGGGATTGGAACAAACCTATAATATACCTATAATATAATATAATATACAGGGTGTTATAAATTAGTAGAACAATCCATTAACCACAAATTCCTTGAGTAAAAATAAATAGACTTTCCTTATACGACTTTTTCCCTTGGCACTTTGTACTCAGTATACAGGGCGTTAAAGTTGAAAAAATAAATGACATTTTCTTTAATATCTCACAAACTCTTCCAGTTAATTTCACGAAATTTCGTAGCTGGTGGTTTTTTAGGGTGAGAAATTCTAATTTATCGATAATTTGATGTATCTTTCACGGAGCGCTACAAGCAACGATTTAGACCTTTTTAAACTGCTACAACTTTTTTGTGATATATTGTACAGGGTGGTCCAAAGTGTTTTTAATTTTTGAACGCACTTTTAGAAAATTTGTTAGTAGGGTTAGAAAAATGGGATTAGTTTTAAACGATAGTTCGACTCTGGGAAATTTAGTCACCATGCAACGTTACACGGGAGAAGTACGTTCTTTTTTTGTACGCGAATAATACCACAACAACAATTCTGTCACTATTGCGCGCCGTAGATTTCGACAATATTTTAATTTGCACATTTAACACTGTCCAAGCCTTCCGTTGATTAACTGCCCTTTCATAATAGTGTTAATGTTTATGTTAATGTCAATGTTAATAGTGCTAATTTGACAATGACAAAATAGTATTTTTGACGTTGGATTTTTTTGATCGTATTTCTTTCTAATAATGGCTGATAGACGTGAAATATCTCTCGTTTTATTAAATCCGATGATATTAAGACGATTAAATCAGAAAAAAAAGAATAGTAATAAAAAAAAGAGACGATGGGGCGTACGACCATTGTTAAAAGACAGAAAAACTTCTGGTGAATTCATGATTACATTTGAAATGTATAGGGTAAATTTGGTAAATTTTAATTAGTACACAAGTTATACAATAAATTTTACAATTAGATATATGACCATGAATGGTTTTTTGTCTATACAAGAATGACTCCATCATAGTTTGATGATTTACTAGCTCTTATAGGTCCTAAGTTAACTAAAACAAGTCATCGAGAACCTCTTAGTGCAGCACAGCGTCTAGCGATGACCCTTAGGTCTGTTCTTAAGCATAATTTAAAATGCATTAAAAATATGTGAGTTATTTCTTTTTGCAGATACTTGTCACAAGGAGATTCCTAATTTAGTATAGCTTCCGGGTATAAAATTGGGCGATCAATCGCTTCTGTTGTACTAAGAGAAACTACAGTAGTGATATGGGAAACTTTTAGTATATTAGTTATAAAACCTATGCAAATGGATGATTTAAAAAACCTAATTTTTTACCGCCACACTTTTATGGCGAACCCTATATATTTGAAAATAATTTTAAAATACGCACCTTTCAAAGGCGAAAAATTTTTATATGAAACTTTTGCTTCTAAATCGTATATTTACCGAGATATTGGACTTTTTCGCACTAATGGGCCACCCTGTATGTATTTTAATATCATTTTTACTTTTCTTCTTTTTTATCCTACACTTGAAATATTATTGATTTTTGTATTCAGTAATCTGTTGTTTGTGATATTTACTGTATTGAAAGCAAAGAATTTAAGAAACAAATTTTAATCAGAAAATACAGCATTTTTAATTTTATCCTTTTCTCTAAACTGTCAATTTTCAGTTTAATGTTGGACAGTCGTTCACATTGACATGTCAAGCATCCGGATATCCGAAACCAAAAATCTCTTGGTTCAAAGATAACGATCGTTTGGGGACAGAGGGCGAAAGTTTAACAATTGAAAATATTAAAGCGAGACATGCGGGTAGCTACCGTTGCCTCGCCGACAACAACGTGGGACGACCGGCGCACTCCCATATTCAAATCTTCGTCAATCGTAAGTAAATAATAATTTCAGTATATGTTTATGCTCTTTCACAAGAAAACAAAAAAAGATGAGACGAAATATCGCGATGTAGCAAATGATATCAAGGCCAAAGTTCAATATACTTTAGTTAATCACATATATTGTGACTATTCCCTATCAGCTTTGATATTTATTTTCATATCGTTTTTATATGATCTTCAATGTTTGCTTCATACGAAGTTTTTTTTTCTCTTTTTTAACATCATTTTGTTTTTCATTATTGCCTTTCATTAGTACTGTCATTCCTTTTTCTTTCCGGCATCATTTTTATATTAAAAGCTCTTTAAAAGCTTTAATGATGAATAAATTTACACTTTCTCATTTGTTTACCCATCGTTTTAAGTACAAGATTTGTATTAACCAATTTATTAATTTCTTTAACTTGCAATTTGCAGAACTTTTTTCAGAATTCGTCCATGTCTTTCAGGATTCTACGACTTGTTTTGAATTAAATATTATTGAAAATATGTAGGTACATACACAATCACTCTATCTGTGCTTCAATTTTAGTACATATGTTTCTCATTAATTAGTGATTTTGGCAATCCTTTAATTATTAGATTCCATATAAAATCAATATTCTTTGTAAGCATTCTAAGAAATGCTAAAGCTTAATGAAACGTTATAAGAAACGTTAAGTAGAAATAAAACAGAATTCAATCAAATTATTAATGCAAAATATGTATTTATAAATACTGCTGTTTGTTCCAGATGCTCCTATCGTCACTTTAGAAAAATACATTGTGAATTCAGACCACGAGAACGATGCGGAGTTAGTCTGTGAAGTCAAGGCCTATCCGATTTCCTCAGTAGTTTGGCAACGGACTGGGCAGAATATTGTTTCAAACGAGCCAAAAATTATCCTGAAAAGAGAGAGAGATAATGAACGAAATATTCTCATTATTAAAAGTTCGTTTCAGATTTTAATTAATGAATACCATAACTTGTTTTACTTTTAGATATAAATGAAGCAGATTTTGGACAATACACTTGCGTGGCTACGAACTCTTTAGGAAAACAATCGAAAACTCTGAATCTGGTAAAAACACCGGCATTGAGAAAATTCGAGAAAAATCATACCAACGAAAATGCTAAGGACGTAGTGCTACAATGGAGAGTTGAATCCAAACAGCCAGTTTCTGAACATGAAATCCAATATAGGAAAAAAGGGGTAATTATTCGAAATTAACTCTTATTTTATTTGACTAATTTTGAAATTTTTCAAAACAAAAAATAACGTTTTTTTTTCTAAAAAATATGAAAAATGTACATGAAAACAAAGATTTTTACATTTCCATCAAGAGAACGCTCTTAATCATAAATTTAAATGAATATAGTAAGTATAGTAGGTATTTTGCAACTTTAATCATTTAGATAATAATAAAAAAAAATCGATTTCTGAAAAGAATTATAATAAAAATCGAACAAAAAATGAGACATTATGTATATGTTTTTAAATATTTAAAAACATATTTAAAATAAATAAGTAGAAAATACATGTATACTATAATATACAGGGTGGGC